>PVKP010037143.1:11817-21980 GCA_004027715.1 Plecturocebus donacophilus | reverse complement strand
AAGTGACCACATAATTGGAAGTAAATCACTCCCCAGCAATTGCATAGCATTTCACAGGTTTAAATAAAATATTGGTTGGCTGCTTATTTGTTATTTTCATCCCCTATTCCTTCCTGTCTCCATTGTTAAACACAATTATTGGCATAAAAGAGGTTTTTAATACCCATTTTTAGACTGTATTCTAGCC
Organism: Plecturocebus donacophilus; assembly: GCA_004027715.1. Lineage (NCBI taxonomy): Eukaryota > Metazoa > Chordata > Mammalia > Primates > Pitheciidae > Plecturocebus > Plecturocebus donacophilus. Next base: position 21,793 of record PVKP010037143.1, on the reverse strand, counting down.
TGAGCAATAAAAAAAGAATCCCATTCTCTCTCCCTCTTTCTCTCTTCCATTTTTTTTCTTTCTTTTGCTGTTTCTTTCTTCCTCCTTTTCTAAAATCTCTTCCTCTTTCTTTCTCTTTCATTCTTTTTTCTTCCTTTTCCTGTTTCTTTCTCCTTTTCTCTCTTTTTCTAAAATCTCTTCCTCTTTCTTTCTCTCTTTCATTCTTTTTATAAAAAAAAAAAATTGGAAAAATCTCAAATTAACAACTTAACGTCACACCTAGAAAACTTAGAGAAACAAGAACAAATCAATCTCAAAGTCTGTAGAAGAAAATAAATAACTAAAATTAGAACAGAATTGAATGAAATTGAGAGCCAAAATTTTATACAATCAATGAAACCCCAAAAGCTGGTTCTTTGAAGGATAAACAAGCATGATAGACTACTATTTAGACTAATGAAAGAAAGAAGATCCAAAAGAGCACAATCATAGACAACAAAGGTAACATTACAACTGATCCCACAGAAACACAAAAGATTAACAGAAACTATTACGAACACCTCTATGCCCACAAAATAGAAAATGTAGAAAAAAATGAATGAATTTCTGGAAATGAACAATTTCTAAGATTAAATCAGGAATACATTGAAACCTTGAACAGCACAATGTCAACATCTAAAATTGAGTCAGTGACAAAAAAAGTAAAAATAAAAATAAAGCCCCAGAGGACATGAATTCACACCAATTTTTAGTAGATGTGCAAAGAAGAACCAGGACCAATTCTATTGAAAGATTTCAAAAAACCAAGGAGGAGAGACTCCTCCCTAACTCATTCTATGAAGCCAGCATCACCCTGATACCTAAACCTGACAAAGACATGATGAAAAAAAAATCTACAGGACAATATCCCTGATAAAAATAGATGCAGGCTGGGCACAGTGGCTCACACCTGTCATCACAGCACTTTGAAAGGCTAAGGCAGGTGGATCACGAGCTCAGGAGTTCAAGACTAGCCTGACCCACATGGTGAAACCCCATCTCTACTAAAAGAACAAAAATTAGCGGGGTGTGGTGGCGTGCGCTTGTAATCCCAGCTACTCAGGAGACTGAGGCAGGAGAATCACTTGAAGTCAGGAGGCAAAGGTTGCAGTGAGCTGAGATTGTACCATTACACTCCAGCCTGGATGACAGAGTAAGTCTCTGTCTCAAAAAAAAAAAAAAAAAAAAAATCCAACAGCATATCAAAAGGTTAGTTTACCACAATCAAGTAGGCTTTATTCCTAGGATGCAAGGTTGGTTTAACATATATAAGTCAATAAATGTGATTCACCATATAAACAGAATTAAAAACAAAAACCCTATGATTATCTGAACAGTTGCAAAAAAAGATTTTGATAAATCCAACATACCTTCATGATAAAAATCCTCAATAAACTAAGTATCATAGGAACATACCTCAAAATAATATGAACCATCTATGAGAAATCCACAGCCAACATCATATATACCTCAAAATAATAAGAACCATCTGTGACAAACCCATAGCCAACATCATACTGAATGTGCACAAATTTAAACCATTTCCCTTGAAAACTGGAACAAGACAAGGATGTGTACTCTCACCACTCCTATTCAACATACTATTGGAAGTACTAGCCACAGCAGCCAGGCAAAAGAAAGAAACAAAAGGCATCCAAATTGGAAAAGAATAAGTCAAATTATTTCTCTTTGTGGATGACACGGTTCTATACCTAGAAACACCTACAGACTCTGACAAAAGGCTCCTGGAAATAATAAACTACTTCAGAAAAATTTCAGGATACAAAATCAATGTACAAAAATCAGTAGCATGTCTCAACAGCAATAACCTTTATACTGAGAGTCAAATCAAGAGTACAATCACATTTACAATAGCCACAAGAAATAAAAATTAAATAAAATGCCCAGGAGTACATCTAACCAAGGAGGCAGAAGATCTCTGTAAGGAAAACTGCAAAACACTGCTGAATGAAGTTATACATGACACAAACAAATGGAAATATATTTCATGCTCATGGATTGGAAGAGTCAATATAGTTAAAATGACCAAACTATCCAAAGGAATGTACAGATTCAATGCTGTTCCTAGCAAACTACCAACATCATCATTTTCACAGAACTTAAAAAAAATAAAAAAAAAAAACAAACTATCCTAAAACTCATGTGGAGGAAAAAAAGAGCCAGATAGCCAAAGCAATCCTAAGCAAAAAGAACAAAGCTGGAGGCATCACACTATCTGACTTCAGACTATACTATAAGGCTATAGTAACCAAAATAGCATGGTAGTGGTACAAAAATAGACAAATAGACAAATGGAACAGAGTAGAGAATTCAGAAATAAAGCAACACATCTACAATCATCTGATCTTCGATGAAGTTGCCAAAAATGAACAATGGCAAAGAACTCCCTATTCCATAAATACTGCTGGAGTAGTTGGATAGCCATATTTGAAAGAATTAAACTGGGCCCTATATTTCACCATATGCAAAAATTAACTCAGTGGATTAAATATTTAAATGTAATATGTCAAACTAAAAGGATCCTGGAAGAAAACCTAGGAAATACCATTTTACATGTCAGTCTTAGGAAAGATTAAATCCTCAAAAATCTTTGCAACAGAAACAAAACTTAACAAGTGGGGCCTAATTAAACCTAAAGCTTCTGCACAGCAAAAGAAACTATCAACTGAGTAAACAGACAACCTACAGAATGGAAGAAAAAATTCACCAAGTATGCATCTGATAAAGGTCTAATACCCAGAATCTATAAGGAACTTAAGAAGAAACTATAAAAAGGCATACAAGGTGTCAACCAACATATTAAAAAATACCACGTATTATTAATTGTTAGAGAAATGCAAATCAAAACCTCAAGATACTACCTCACACTAGTCAGGATGGCTATTATTAAAAAGTGAAAAAACAAACAAATGCTGACACTTAAAAACCTAGAAAAGATTTTCTTCTTGGTTCCTTATAGTTTGATGTCTTACATTTAAATCTTTAATCCGTCTTGGGTTAATTTTTGTATATGATGAAATACAGGGGTCTAGTTTCATTCTTCTAAATATGGCTATGCAGCTATTCCAGCAACATTCATTGAATAGGGAGTTCTTTGCCCATTGCTTATTTTTGTCAGCTTCATCAAAGATCAGATGTTAGTGTGAATGTAAATCAGTTTAGCCATTGCAGAAAGCAGTCTGATGATTTCTCAAAGAACTCAAAACAGATCTGTCATTTGACCCAGCAATCCCATTTCTAGGTCTGTAGATTAAAAAATAATAAATTGTTCTACCAAAGGCACATATGCACTTGCATCTCCATCACAGCACTGTTCACAATAGCAAAGGCATGATTCAACCTAGGTGCCTACCCATGGTGGAATGGATAAGGAAAATGTGGTACATATACACCATGTAATACTATGCAACCAAAAGAAAGAATGAAGTCATAGCCTTTGCAGCAACATGAATGCAGGTGGAGGCCATTCTTCCAAGTGAATTAACACAGGACAAGAAAAACAAATACTGCATCTTCTCACTTAACAGTGGGAGCTAAACAGTGGGTATTCATGAACATAAAGATGGCAACAATAGGCTCTGGGCAGTACTAGAGAGAGGAGGTAGAGTGGAGCAAGGGTAAACAACCTAACTCTTGGGTACAATGGTAAGTAGCTGGGTGATGGGATCATTTGTTTTCCCAACCTCGACATCACAGAATATACTCAAGTAATAAACCTATACATGTACTCCCTGACTCTAAAAGTTGAAAAAAATTCATTCTTAAAATGAGAAAAAATAATCACTTTTTTAGCTATTAGGAAACTTGAATTTTTTTTCTTGACTTTGTATTTCTATGTCTTTCCCCAATGCCCAGTATTTTATCCTCATAAATGTAATGTGTTCGTATATTTCAAATTCTATCTTCCAAATGATATCATACTTCTTGGATAAAAGAATAATTATATACATTTATTATTTGTTAAAATATTCTGTGGATCTAAGCCTGTAACAGGTATTTTTTTCTGGATTGAGTTATTATTATAGGTTTTATTAGTACACAATTGACAAATTCAAATAATACGAGTGTGGTTTGTATTCCCATTATTTTAAGATTTCATAGATGAGTATTATATGATGTTAGAAAGTCTTCAGCATCTATAATCTTCCTTTATATAAGAAATATTTTTATATAAAAGAATAGGTAGGAATAAAGAATGTTTTCTTTTAGCAATGCTACTTAGTATTTTGATTTTTTCCTAAAGTTATGTCAAAATAAAATATTGTTATACAATAAAATTAAATTTAGTAATCCATCTGTTGTTAGTTTATAAATTTTCTTTTGATTTTGTTGAAAACAACACATTGGACACCACCTATTTATCAAGATATCACATTATTTAGTTATGCCTGCAAAACTTTTATTTTACTTTGTTGAGCTAAAATTAAAACTAAGACAAAAGCCTTATCATATAACTGTAAATAGTGCCATTTAAGAGACTGCTAACTGTACCCATCAAGTGTGAAAACATTCATATATTTAAATATAAGTATATATACAGGCCTAGTTTTATTTTTTAGATTCTTTTAATATGTCTTACATTGGCATGACAAAAGCTTCTAACTTCCACCTGGGATTTTGAAAACTGGAAATAATATCTCTTCCACTCTGACAGCAATAACAAAGACAGATAATTGCATAATTGCAATGTTTCTTAGCTTAGCTGGAGAGCTGAAGTTGCAGGGCAAGAAAATAACCTTAAATCTGATGGATGACTGTTGCCAAGCAGAGGTGCAGTCCAAGCGCCTGCTCACCAGGGTAGGATACAGTCACTAGTAAGAAGAATTCAGCTACAATTGTTGACTAATTGCTCAAGGCCAAGTGTGAGTTAGTGTGAGAGCAGAGAACACACTGCACTTCAAACGTCTCATGGCTACTCACAGTCTCTGCTCCACTGACCTCATCAAGTTTTCTAAAGGAAAGACTGAGGTCTAGGAAAGAATCCAGAAAAAGCCTCCTACAAGTTGTAGGTTGGATGTGGGGGAAACAGCAGAGTTCCTGGTGCAAAACCCCATTCATATTCTCAGCCCTCAATTTTAACTTTCAGCTCTTATACTTATATCTACAATCTGTTTTAAACTTAATGTTATCATGGATAATGGAAAAATGGGTTCATTTTTTTTTTCCATTCAGATAGCTACTTGGAATCAATTGTTAAAAGATGACCCTTTTCATCTTGAATCATTGTGGTGGCTCTTTTGAAAATCAATTGACCATATGTGTACGTTAATTATTGGCTCTCTATTCTGTTTTATTGGCTTATATGTCTATCTTTACGCCTAAATCACAATATATTATTTACTATGGTTTGATATTGTCATAAAATCAGGTAGCATATATTTTTGAACCTTTTATTTTGAAATAAATTGCTTTGGCTATTCTGGGTTCTTTGCTTTTTGATGTAAATTATAGAATTAGTTTCTCAATGTTTATGAAAACAAAACAAAACAGAAACACCTACTTAAAATTTTATCAGAATTATATTACATATATAGATTAGTTTTGGGACAGTAGACATCTCTGTAATATTGTTTCATCCAACTAATGAACAGATATATGTTTCTTTTTAGGCAGTCTTTCCTCATTTATCTCAGCAGTTTTTGAAGACTTTAGGGTAGAGGTCTTGAAAGTATTTTATTCACTTAGTTCCGAAGTTGTTGGTTTTGTTATTTAATACTTTTTAAAAATTTTGGTAAAATATACTCAACATAAAAATGTATCACTTTAACCATTTTCAGTTGTTCAATTTAGTGACAGTAAGTACATTAACATTGTTGTATAACCATCATCACTATCCATGTTCAGAATCTTTTCATTATCCCATGCTGAAACTCGGTACCTATTAGTAATAACTCTCCATTTTCTCTTCCCTTCAGTCCCTGGTAAGCATTATTTTCCTTTTCATCGCTATGATTTTTATTCTAATTACTTCATATAAGCAGAATCACACAATAATTATTGTTCTTTTGTGTCTGTCTCATTTCACTCAGCATAAAGTCTTCAGGATTCATCTATGTAGCAGCATCTATAAGAATTTTCTTCCTTATTAACGCTGAATAATATTTCATTGTATGTATTTGCCTTACTTTGTTTCTTCTTCTCTCAATGGGTATTTGGGTTGTTTCTATCTTTTGAAAATTGTGAATAATGCTACTCTGAACACTCTTGTAAAATATCTCTCTAGTCCCTGCTTTCAATTATTTTGAGTATATACTTAGAAGTGGAATTGCTGTATCATATCATAATTCTCTGTTTAATATGTTGTGAAACTACCATACTGTTTTCCATGGCATCTTTTTTTTAATTTTTATTTTATTTTTGACAGCAATGCATAATCAGTCTGATTTCTCCATATCCTTGCCAAGACTTATTATTGTTAGGTCTCCTTTTTTTTTTTTCTTCAATAATAGCCATACTGGTTTATGCTAAGTGGTGTCTCATTGTAGTTTTGATTTGCATTTCTCTAATTATTAGTACCGTTAAATATCTTTTCTTTTACTTATCTGCCATTTGTATATCTTCTTTGTAGAAGTGTTTATATCTGTCCTTTGCTCATTTTTTAATCAGGTTTGTTTTTTGTTGTTGTGTTGTAGGAGTTATTATTCTGTATAGTACTCTTCTTAACCAGGAATATGGTTTGCAAAATCTCTCATTCTGTGAGTTGCCTTTTCATTTCTTTAATACTGTTCTCAATTAAAAAAAAATCTATTGTAAATGGCAGTTTAACATCTCATTTTCAACTGTTTATGGTCACATTGTTTGCTACCTTTTGTGCACTGCCTGAAAACAGTTGCATTACATGTGTTGTTCAGATTTATAATTCTTTAGAGTGGGAGGACTCGTTCTACATGCTTATTCTTTATGGCCAGAGCTAGCAGTTCAGAGCTATGACATGGTTTTAAATTTGCAATTGTTATCATAGTTTTGTTCTGCTCTACAATACACCCGAATTTAGACCATGGGCCACAATTCCTATTTCTGTGTATGCACTTCATCCTCAACAAACATGTGGCAAGGATCTAACCAGATCCTCACAGAGGTTTATGGGTGACTTCACTAGTTAAGGAAAGCTTCTCTACTACTCATTTCAAAGTCTATCCTTATTTGGCAGCCTGGAGGCAGAAGTAAATAACCTTGAAGATAATGGATCTCAAGTTTCAGAGCCACGCCCTTGAACAGATGTCTATGATTGGTTGGAGTTACTGTTGGCTGTAGATTGCTCTGGGAGAAGAAATGAAGACAGATTGCAAGTAAGAAGCATTTCTATTTAAGTAGTTCTGATAAATAACCTAAAGCAATTTAGTAAGAAATGGACCTGAACTCCAATGCACTAGCAATTACTTATGATACATTTTTTTATTTTAAATAAATATTTACTCTCATACCTAATTTCCTACTTGCCATTTTGTATTCTCTTTCTTAAAGCAGGCTTTTTACCTTTTATAAGCTTCAATTTTCTCAAAATTGTGGTCTGTCGATAGGTAGAGCATTTTAAAATCTGGAGCAATACACAGTAGGGAAATTATGGATGAGTGAGAAAGATGACTTTCTTTTTTTGAATGTGGGGATGGGTAATGCAGATAGAAAAGGTAAGATGTATGATTTGACATGTTACCTCAACAAAAGCATTCTCTCAGGTCAGGCAGAATATATTTAGTGTTTATGGAATTTGAGTATATGAAAGATGGTTTCCTTCCACTAGCTGTGCTTGTTTATGCAACTTTTTATAATCTGTGTGCATCCCAGGTTGAGGAGTGTTACCTGGGACAATATTGTTTTGTGCCTACAATTCTTTTAATGTATTTCAATGGTCTGACTACTCAATACTACTGTGATACATCTGTATAGAAGACAGATATTATTTTTCATTTTGCCATATACAGACCAATTTGTGTTCATCAATTCTGAATAATTGTTTACTGACAAGAAATTTTTTTCTGCTTTTGGGGGGAGACAATAGAAACATGTTTTTTATTTCTTCATACCTATTTATATCTCCTTTATTTCTCAACAAAAAATACCTAGCATTATAGAGATAGCAAATAACTCCACAGAGTGAAACAAGCCAGGACTTTTTATTTACATCTATTCTGACTGTGTGACATTAGAATGGATGCCTTTCTGTTGTCACTATTTCTTTACCAGAAAGTTATAAGGATTGCTTTGAGACAGCATCCACTTACTCATTTGTATACTTGTTACTGTATATTGACTAATGTTGGATATTCTATAAAGGGGTAGAAACTACGTTAAACCGAGGAAAAAAATCCATCTGTACTCATGATTTTATCTGAATTTTTAAACGTTTTTGTCTATAGAGTACATGAATACACTTTCAAACTGTAATAGTACTTCAAGGTTTACATAGTTGCCTACCCTATCCCTTGCCAACCCCAAAAGGCTAGAGACACAATCACTTTCAACTCTATTGTGGTTTTGTAGATGAATGAGTTCTTAAATATGAACTTTAGATATTTTCTAACCAATTACTATGACAAAATTTAACTTGCTTCTTACACTTTTTCCCCATGGCAGACACATTTTCAGTCTCTTCCACTTGGCTAAAACAGTTACAACTATTTGTATTTCTTCTTCCAAAATCTTTTTAATTTATTTTTATTTTTTACTGACACTCTTGTCTAATTGTCCTTTCTTACTGAATTTTGATTCTGTAGTTTTGTATATTTTCCCAGTCTTTTTTACTGCCATTTTACTTGAGGTTCAGTAGGAAATGATTATAGTATTTATGTTTAACACATGATTTTTAATGGGGGATGTCTCAATTACACAGGGTCACACAGTTAATTCTATCACAAGCCTACATAATAGCATTAAGTACAGAAGCTGACATTAAAAGATATTTGATAAAAGCAAATCTTTTTTTTTCTCCTTCTTCCTGGTCCCAACTAGACACAAGTATTTTATGAGGTGTGATGAAGCGTCTAGTAATACATACTGAATTTCTGTGTGGACTCTTTTCCTGACATGAACAATTTAACGAGGTAACATAAAACACAAAGCTCCATTTGGTTGGTAAGGCTTTCTCCATCCCTCTGTTTTGAGCCTTTGTGTATCTTTGCATGTGAGATGGGTCTAGATACAGCATACCGATGGGTTTTAGCTTTTTATCCAATTTGCCTGTCTGTGTCTTTTGATTGGGGCATTTAGTCCATTTAATTTTAGGATTAATATTGATATATGTGAGTTTGATACTGCCATTTAATGCTAGCTGGCTGTTTTACCCATTAGTTGATGTAGATTCTTCATTATGGTGATGTTCTTTACCTTTTGGTATGTTTTTGGAATGGCTTATACTGGTTATTCCTTTCTATGTGTAGTGCTTCTTTCAGAAGCTCTTGTAAAGCAGGCCTGGTGGTGATGAAATCTCTGAGTACTTGCTTGTTCGCAAAAAAATTTATTTTTCCTTCACTTATGAAGCTAGTTTGGCTGGATATGAAATTCTAGGTTGAAAGTTCTTTTCTTTAAGGATGTTGAATGTTGGCTCCCACTCTCTTCTGGCTTGTAGGATTTCTGCTGAGAGATCTGCTGTGAGTCTGATGGGCTTCCCTTTGTGAGTAACCCGACTCTTCTCTCTGGCTGCCCTTAGCATTTTCTCCTTCATTTCAACTCTGGTGAATCTGACGATTATGTGCCTTGGGGTTGCTCTTCTTGGGGAATATCTATGTGGTGTTCTCTGTGTTTCCTGGACTTGAATATTGGCCTGCCTTGCTAGATTGGGGAAGTTTTCCTGGATAATATCCTGAAGAGTATTTTCCAGCTTGGATTCATTCTCTTCGTCACATTCAGGTACACCTATCAAACGTAGATTAGGTCTTTTCACATAGTCCCATATTTCTTGGAGACTTTGTTCATTCCTTTTTACCCTTTTTTCTCTAAT
>PVKP010037143.1:0-11717 GCA_004027715.1 Plecturocebus donacophilus | reverse complement strand
GTGCTTCGCGAAGTTCTCGTGTTGTGTTTCTTAGCTCCATCAATTCACTTATGTTCCTCTCTAAGTTGTCCATTCTTGTTAGCATTTCATTAAATCTTCTTTCAAGGTTCTTAGTTTCTTTGCATTGGATTAGAACATGTTCTTTTAGCTCACAGAAGTTTCTTATTATCCACCTTCTGAAGCCTGATTCTGTGAGATCATCACACTCATTCTCCGTCAGGCCTTGTTCCCTTGCTAATGAGGAGCTGTGGGAGGAGAGGCATTGTGATTTTGGGTGTTCTCAGCCTGTTTGCCCTGGTTTCTTCCCATTTTTGTGGATTATCCACCTGTCGTCTTTGTAATTGCTGACTTTCAGATTGGGTCTCTGAGTGGACGTCTGGCTGGTTGGTGAGGAAGTTTTTTCTGTTTCTTAGTTTTCCTTCAGTGGATGCCCCTTCCCCACAGAGCCAGGCCTTCCCAGGTTCAGCTGTGCTTGCTGTGAAACTCTCAGTCCTCAGCGCTTCCAATTGCTGTTCTCCTTGTGGGGATGGGACCAGCTGAGCCCATCAAAGGTGCCTAAAAGGGCACCTAGTTCCGTATACTCTGCACTGAGAAGCGCCGCGCTGGGGCGCCGGCAAAACAGCCTCACCGGCCAAAAGAGTTGCGGGCCGGTGACCCATGTGGCTCCTCCACCAGGAATCTCCCAGTTTGTGGGCAACAAAAATTCGTCTGAAATTGCAGCGTCTACTTGCTCTCTGCGCTTTCACTGGGAGCTACAATCCTGAGCTGCTGCTAATCGGCCATCTTGGATCTCTCTCCTACTTTTTTTCTTAATAGTTAAACACACTTTATTTTTCATTTAGTGATCACTTAGACATGAAAAATGTGTCCTTCACTTATTATGATGTAGTACAAATTACTAATTTTACCGATTCCTATATAATGTGAAAGTTGTAGAAAACTTTAACTCCAGTTATACCATTTCCAACTTTGGTATTAATGTTGCCCTGCATATTAATTCTATCCATATATTATTCAATTAATATTTAATCAGTATTTGTTTATATGTATCAGCATACAGATAGCCATATTTCTGTCACTCTTTAATTTCTTCTTACAATTCTAGGTTTTCCCCTGGGATCACTTTCCTCCTGTCTCAAGAATTTATTTTAGAATTTCTCTTATTGAGGGCTTGCTGGCAACTGGATCTCTTATTTTTGTTTTTCTGAAAATGTTTCTTTTCCCTTGATTTTTGAACACAATTTTCACTGGGTATGGAACTGTGGATTAACAGTTACTGCCTTTCAGCATTTCAAAAATGTGATTTCGTTTTGAAGTCAGTTGTCAGACTTATTTTTGCTTCTTTGAAAGTAATGTGTTTTTCTCTAGCTCTTTATGAGAATTTTCTCTTTTCAAAACACCAAGGGCAAAGAGGAAAAAAAAAGGAGACTTTTCTCTTTACCTTTAATTTTTAGCAATCTTACTATGAGGTATCTAGATGTGACTTTCTATCTATTTATTTAGAGGCAGGATCTTGCTCCATTGCCCAGGCTGGAGTGCAGAGGTGCAATCATGGCTCACCACATCCTTGACATCCTGGGCACAAGCGATCCTCCCCACTCAGCCTCCCACATAGCTGGGACTATAGGCATGTGCCATCATGTCTGGCTATTTTTTAAATTATTATTATTTTGTTGAGATGGGGTCTCCCTATGTTTCCCAGGCTGATCTCAAACTCCTGGGCTCAAGCAATCCTCCTGCCTCAGTTTCCCAAAGTGCTGGGATTACAGATATGAGCCACCACGCCCAGCCTAGATATGATTTTCTTTGTATTTATTCTGCTTGAGATTTGCAAAACTTCTTGAATCTGCAGGTAAATATCTTTCATCAGTTTTGGAAAGTTTCCAATTATTATCTCTTCAAATACTGTTTTGTTCTATTCTCTCTCTGACCCACTATTTATCTCTGCTCTTCTACTGATACTCCAATCACACGTATACCTCACATATCTCAATGATCTTTCTTGTAGTCTCATTCTTTTTTTCTCTGTGTGCTTCAGTTTGGTTTTCAGTTGACCTATCCTCTGATTCACAAATCCCATCTTCTGCTTTGCCTATCTGCTGTTAAGTACATCTAATGAGCTAGCTCTTAATTTCAGGTATTGTGCTATGCTCCTAGAATTTGATTTTATTAGATTGTTTCTTGTAGATGCCAATTCTCTGTGAAATTCTATTTTATCATCTGCTTTTTCTACTTTTTCCTCTATTTATAAATATAGATGTCTTAGTTATTTTTGTAGTTATTTCTTATCAGCTAATTCCAATATGGATCTGTATCTATGGTCCATTTTTTTTTTATTCTTGTCATCTTGTCTTTTGACATGACCAGCAATTTTTTTAGTCCAATAAAGGACACTGAATATAAAAGGTGTAGAGACTCCAGATGATGCTACCATCTTTCAAAGAGCATATATTCTACCTTCCATTAGACCAATAGATGCTGTTATATCCAAGTTCTGTTGCAGCTCTCAGAGCTTTAATATACCTCTTGTTTGCCCCTGACCATTAAGGTTTTTAACTGAGAACCTAATACATTTTATCCAGCCCTCCTCCAGGCAGATCTTGAGACAAAATTCTGCTCTGATTTTCAAAGGCTCTCTGCTAATATCTGTGATCTCACATTCAATACGGACCTCCAATTATGCAAAAGTTCTCAAGGGTTAGGTAGTCATGTACTCGAGGCCTTCAATTCTCTTCTGAAACAAGCAGCTCTTCCTCTTCTGAAAGGTATAAATCTGAGATTTTTAAGCATTCAGCCTGAGCCCAAATATGGCAAATACTCCTGGGATTATATCTGATGTCAAAGTCAGTTGAATTTTCTGAGGTCACTCCTCTCTGGAGTCTTATCCCTAAAGTTGTTAAAGCTTATGAGCTTGCCTCATCAGCTCTCTAGACCTCTGAATCTCCCAGGAAAGATCTTTCTGTGTGTATGGGATTCATGCTTAAAATCAATTTATTTATTTTAATCAAAAAAGTGTATATATGTATCATGTACAGCATTATGTTTTGAAATATGTATATATGGTGGAATGTCTAAATCAAGATACTTATTATATTCATTGGCTCACATACTTACCATTTTTTTGTGGTAAGAATACTTAAAATCTATTCTCTTAGCAATTCTCACTAATACATGTTGTTAACTATAGTCACATGTACAATAGATCTCTTAAATGTATTCCTCCTATTAACTGAAATTTTGTATCCTTGATAAACATCTCTCCAACTCCAAATCCCTTCCAGCCCCTGGTAACCACTATTTTACTTTATACTTCTGTGAGTTTGACTTTTTTAGATTTCACATATGAGTGAGATCATATGGTATTTGTCTTTCTGTGCCTGGCTTATTTTACTTAATATAATGTCCTCAAGATTCACTGATGTTGTCACAAGTGACAGAGTTTTTTTAAGGCTGAATAGTATTCCACTGTGCATATATACCACATTTTTTTTTTGTCCATTCATCCATTTATAGACACTTAGATTGATCCCATATTTTGGCTATTGTGCATATGCTGCAGTGAACTTGGGAGTGCAGATAGCTCTTAGACATATTGATTTTCTTTCCTTTGGGTATACAACCAGTGGTGGGATTTCTGGATCTGACAGATCTGTATTAAACTTCAGGTTCTCAAGCCATGCTCTCAGCCATCTCAGGGGATTTTGAGAATGCAGGGCTTGTAGGACAGAGTCCAGAAATCTTCCCAGATGATTTGATGCAGCTAGAACAGGGATTACATGCTGAGAATACTGGCCCAGACCCTTGCCCCTTGTGGTACTATTTCTCTCAGGATCCCCATGTACAGAATTTACTTTATACCTGGGGCAATTACTAATGTAAATACAGGTGATATTCGATCTGCCAGAGCACCTGCTGACAGCACCCCCAGGACTCCTCTCCAGGAGGGATCTGACACCATGTACCAGCTACTGCTCCAGATACTAGGGCCTTGAACCACCCATCACAGAGCATGTTACTACATCCTTACTTATACAGTTGCCAACCCATTGCCATTGCCTCCAGAAATCTCAGATGATGTCTGCTGCATCACACAAGCTCGTGACTCCTCCCTCCTTAGATTGAATGGATGTCAATTCTCAACATGGTTTTTCTTCTCACATCTGTGGTGGAAAGAAATGTTTGAATGAGGTGCCAAGGGGGTTCATCCATGAATTATCAACTGTTTCTCAACACATAATTTTATCTGTGGCAAAGAACAGAGCTTTAGTGTTAAAGTATTTTTTTCTATGTCTCTGTGTAAGTGTCCCTGGAAAATATAGGTCAACCATCTGCAAAAACTTGAGCCTTGTTAGTTGGTAAGACTTGAACCCACCACCAAACTTCTTGATGAGTAAGATTTTTAAAAATGCCTTTATCTATCTGTTACTTGCAGCCAAAAGCATTCTAACTTGTGCAAATTTAGGCATACCACCCCATGATAAAAAGCAACATCCTGGAGGTATATATTCAGAAGCACAGAGCTCTCTCTAGTCAGGGAATAATGTCAGGAAAATAATTAAGGGCTGGTGATCTTCTTAGTGTGGACCTGATTCCAATGAAACCAACCTGTTCCTTGCATCTAACTTTTGTCCTGTAGACAGGATGACTTGTAACTCTACATCAAGTTGTATCAGGGATTGTTGCCTCTGGATTTTCATGCCTGGGAGAAACAATAAGAGGAATTACAAAATAAGAAAGCCAAACAGAATGTCTGCTAGAAGTCAAGGGCTTGAAGCCACCTGTGTCTCGTTATGGGTCATGACTCATTAGACCAACTGCTGTTCTCGCTTGCCTCATTTTTTCCACAGGAGAATAGAGAAATAACATCCAGGGCGCTGCTGGAGAAAATCTTCACATACTCTCTCTAGAAGAGTTCTTTGTTTCCTTGTATATGTTATTCTTAGCCAGATGCATCTCTAGCTAACCCAGTACTAATCTTCCCTGAAGTGACAAGGTACTTGGTGCCTACTAAATTCTCACCACCGAAGGTAAGATATTTGAAATCAGTGTTCTCAAAGAACTCCTTAAAACTTCAGGATCCAGACTGCTTTGGAATATTGCTGGACCTCAGATGGGCCTTCCCAGACTAAGGAAGGCAGAACCTTTTTCTAACATGTCAATTTGAGTAATTTAGCTTCAAACCCCACAAGGGACCACCAGAGTGCTATTACTTAGTGGGAGGCCTAAATTCATGTGTGCAGTAAGACTAATTGCTACCATTTACTGAACACTTTTTGTGTATGAGGCTCTGTGCTAACTAAGCAGGTTACTTGGGGATATCTCTTGTAAACCTCACAACAATCCTTTTAGGTTGGTTTTGGTATCCCCATTTGACTAATGAAAAATCATTTTCCCGATTCAAAGAATTTGAATGAAATAGCTCAGCAAAACATGCATGGAACAGAATAGGAATAAATAAAACAAAGAGCTCAAGGACAGGGATAAATTGCAATAGACCCACAGTGTGATTTGAGGGAGACAGCAGTCACAGGCCTTGTCTCAAGTAAGGGGAGCCACCCCTTTTCAGTTTCAGCTTCTCTTGCGGTGAGGGAGAACAGGCTCCGTGTGTCCACATCTCCAGTTTTTCAAGAGAAAGCAGAAATCCAAAATTGTATGTGAAATTGAAATCTGATTGTTAAACTTTGGCAACTATTAAAAAGATTTTTCAGCTCTCTGCAGCCAAACAAAATACAGCTGTGGACTGGATTTAGCTTGTAGGCTGCCTGCTTGCAAACTCTGTCCTCTGTCCTGGGAAGTTGGGAATCACTCGAGTTCCTTTTGTTCTTTTAAAGAAACCTGGCTCCTTCAACCAGAGGCCAGAGTGCTTTCAATTATCATTAATGGTTCAATACTGTGGCTTAACCATTACCCACCCACCATTCCTAGGAATACGGATATCTATGACTCCTGGTAACATTCATGCATAATCTGTGAGTACATTATCCTGTGAGACCTGAGGGATCCAAGCAGACAGGGGGGTACCCAGGAAAGAAGAAGATATGAGAGAGAAAAGGAAAAATGAGAAAGATGACAGGGGCCACCCCCATCAGCCTCTGGCCCCTACCTGTTTTCACCATTCAGACCCCTAAAGCCCAGTGTGCAGAGCTGGGCCCACCATCCTTCATTTCTGATTTCTCCCCTCCAAGGAGCTAAGGACGAGCCAGTGCCCCTCGGTGTGTTTTACATCAAAGGCCGCTGAAGGGTCTTGACAGGCTGGATGTCAGTGCTGTAAATAAACCATTAATCACTCTGCCATTTCATGGACACACTCTTCCCAGAGGGCATGAACTTTCTCCAGGTCACTAATATAAACCACATCTTTCCTGAGCCAATAGGAGAGGCAGAGTGGGGTGTCAGAGCTCGGAGAGCAGGCTCCCTCATTGACACAACCATTACTTTCCTCTCAAAACCACAGGTCATCGCTCAGGTCCCTGTAGCTTGGAAGTGGTTAATGGAAAGAGATATGGTTGAAATGGATTCAACAGATGAAGTCACAGCTTTGGAGAATGTGTACACCCCAAGGCAGCTCCTTCTATCCCTCCTAAACTCTCCACTTCGAAAGAAGGCACGAAGAGAAAGGCCGCAGAGACACAAGATATCAATGATCTTGCCACTGACCCAAAGCAACACCCTTTGGCAGTGTCCTATAGTCTGATGTCTAAGAATTAGAGCCCAGGAAAAAAAAAAAAAGCAAAAAAAATGCTTTTACAGAAGAGTTCCCCCGTGTGTGTTGAAGCTGGAATCACGGGACCAATGGTCCCAACTTGTCCAGGGCTCCCTACCGGAGGTCCCATCTTTGGTATAGATGCTCCCATCTTTGGTATAGGTGCATCTGCTATGGGAAGACACTGCTTGAGGTTCAGTAAAAAGACAGGTGTGGGTCTTTGCATTTGTGACCTTTCATTCTTGTTGGAGCAGGCAGCTGCTGAGCAAACTGGATCAATTTAGATAGTGATAGAGCTATAGAGAACACAAAACCAGAAGGTAGTATCAATGGTGTTAGGGGAGTGGCTATTTATGTTTGAGTAGGAAGATGAGGGCATTCACCCATTCAGCAGCTAAGCATGGTAGTAGGGGGACTCTAGGAGGTTATCCAAGAAGTAGGAGTAATGTCTATGTTTGAAGGACCTTATTTTTAGCTGGAGAGATGAGATGAGCATTCAACAGTCCTTAAGAAAATCATGAATATGCAAAACCTCCATGCAAACATGTAAGCTTGAAGGCTGACATTCGAGAAACAAGACAGGGATAGGATCAGGACAAGTTAAAGTATGGCAGGATAGGCTTCTTAGAGGAGATGAGTCTTCGCCATTGGGAAAATAAATGTGGATCTAGGTTGTGTCAGGGTAGAGAGCCTTTGGGCCTTTGTGCTGAGTCACCGGGAACTGGAATCAGGATTTGAAGTCCAGGGCTGAGGTCCCCACGCTGAATTGACAGGCAGGGAAGATAACAAGGCACCATTCTGAGGTCCAATTTGGAAAGAAGGACAGAAAGAGAAATAATACTGCACTTCAGATAAATTCCAGATGCCTTCCCCTTGCTCTCCAAGCATTGCCTTCCTCCCCACCATGGTCTTTCACTTCTCCCTCTCGCTGCAGCCACACTGGCCTTCTCACCCACATTCACCCGGGCTCACCCTCCTGCACGGGGACTTTGCATTTGTGGATTCCTCTGCTCAGAATGTGCCTCTTTCACATCTTTGCAAGCCTGACTCCTTCCTGTAAATTAGGTCGTGGCTTAGCCATGTCCCCCTCCGCAAGGCCTTCCTGCACCTTCCCAATCCCTCTCCAGCACTTCTCTCTGACATATTTTCTCGAGAGCACTTGACTATCTGACATCTCTTATTCCTTCATTTGTTTGCATGCCTGTAATCTGTTACCCACCTCTAGGAAGTAAGTTTGATTTGACCTGGAAGTTGTATGCTTTGTCTCCTGCTGTATTCCTATTGCTAAAACGCCACCTGGCAAAAGCTTAACAGAAACTTGTTGAAGTAATTAGTTAGCTAAGTGCCTACTCTGCAGCAAGCATTATGCTAGTCCCTTTCCATAATAGGACATTGCATGAGATCCTCATGACAGTGCATTGCCCCAGGTGTTGTCATGTTCATTGTATAGAGGAGGAAACTAAAACCCAGAAAACCTAACTGATGTAATCAACATCATGTAGCCAGTGAACAGCTACTGAACCGAAGCCTGTCTAACCCTAAAGTCTGCATGGTTTCCACTTTATTACTTTCTTCCTGGGGGGAAATAAGAAGTAAAGTCAGGAATACTAAAGACCCAAGTGAGGTTAACATTCATGTGTCACAATTAGGGACCCAGGAAAGCCAGTGCAGTTGTCCAGTGAAGTCCAAGAACACCAGGGGTCAAGATCAGCGTGTGTAAGAGCAGTGTCCCTGTTCACAGTCACCTGCTGGAACAGGGCATGGCTGGGGAAGGAGGCCATCGACAGGAGAAGAGCGATGGCCGCTTTATACCTACCAATGGCAAGAGGCTGCGTACCAAGCACACTATAGTAAATGTACATGTTGATTAAAGAAAATGAGAGAGACGGTGATTTCAGAATTGTTAGTATATGACAAAAGTGCGTCTTATAATCAAAGAAATAAGGAACATATTTGGTAAGATTCTGTCATAACTAGCAGGGCACAGTGGCTCTGGCTGACGCCTGTAATCCCAGCACTTTAGGAGGCTGAGGCGGGCGGAACACGAGGTCAGGAAATCAAGACCATCCTGGCCAATATGGCAAAACCCCATCTCTACTAAAAACACAAAAATTAGCTGGGCCTGGTGGCAGGTCCTGTAGTCCCAGCTACTCTGGAGGCTGAGGCTGGGGAATCGCTCGACCCTGGGAGGTGGAGATTACAGTGAGCCAGGATCACACCACTGCACTCCAGCCTGGAGACAGAGTGAGACTCCTTCTCAAAAAAAAAAGATTCTGTCATAACTTAAGAACTGTACATCTATTCTGAGTTTACGTCATTCCTGGTTTTGAGTGTTTAACTTTTATAAAAATCATAAGATTATAGATGACAGTTGCTTTAAAAAATATGGGAGGGGAGCACTACACACTGGGGTCTGTTGGGGGGAAATAGGGGAGGGACAGTGGGGGGTGGGGAGTTGGGGAGAGAGAGCATGGGGAGAAATGCCAGATATAGGTGAAGGGGAGGAAGGCAAGAAAGCACACTGCCACGTGTGTATCTATGAAACAATATTGCATGTTCTTCACATGTACCCCAAAACCTAAAATGCAATAAAAAATTAAATTAAATTAAAAAAAAAGACAAAAAAAAAACACTTTTGTAATACACTAGCTGGTGCTTAGAACATACTAAAATGCTATGATGTGATCTGAAAGTTCAAGAGATAAATGCAGAGGTCAAATCCCAGACCCCAAAGCAAACTTTTGTATCAACATACAATAGTAAACATGTAGTGTCTTTCCTAACGAATAGTAGACTATTAAAATCTGTGCTTATGATTTAAAAAAAAAAATCTTCAGTTAGCTAAAACTAAAAGCCCTCTCTGATCTCTTTTACTAACTGAAAAGTCCAAATGTTTGAGAACAAATATACTCTACTCCATAGTGTCTCAGTCCAGTTAAAGATGTCACAGTCTGGGGGCTCCTGAGTCACATTCAGCCCACAGAAGTACTTTGGTTTGGTCACATGGATTTTAAAATTTTGCATTAACTGACAATATTTTAAATGGGAGAATTTACATACAACTCTGGTTTTCTGGCTTTTCTTCACAGCTCAAAATCTGGCTACACTCAGAATGTAGAGCTGGGTAGTTGCTGCTACTTAGAGAAGAGGCAACTGTCTAGCTGATTATATTCTCTGTTGTTTCCTATTGTAAGTATCTGGATAGATTGAGGCAGGAACAGCCCCAGGGCGTCCACACATCTTTGCGTCCATGCCCTTGGGTTGTCCTCTTCCACGCTCCCAGTCAATGGGACCACAACAAATGGAAACACAATAAGAAGCTTGTAAAGGGTTTGCATGTGGGGCTTGTCTTCTGGCAGCTGAGAGCCCTGAGTCCACCTTGTAAGCAAACGTGCTAGAGGCCATGCAGAGAGGAACTGAAGCACTCTTGCCAGCAACCTAGTGTGACCCCAGGTGGTGAGGCCATTCTACGTTCTCCAGCTCCAGTTGAACCACCAACTGACTTGCAACCTCCTTAATGAGCCCAAGTGAGACCAGAAGAACTACCAAGCTGAGCCCAACCCAAATTGTACTATTACATGATTGTTGTTTTAAGCTACTAAATTTGAGGTGTTTCATCATACAAAAAAGAAAAAAGGCTAACATAACACACCCATAACCTCACTCAGACATGTTAAGTCTTGGATTAAAAGGTATTTAAGTCTGTGACTCCTACTTTAGGATATCAAAGACTCTTTCTACATACACATAGTGTCTATGCACACACTCTCACAAACACACACACACAAACATTTCATTATTAAATAAGAGCAGGGAATTTAAAATGTTCACTCTTTCCCCTAGGACAGCACCTGGCACACAGTTGGCACTTAATAAATATCTTTTGAATGAATAAATGAATTCACAGATGTTTCACAAAGTAATTTAAGAAGTTGTCTAGAGGTGGTCGCCACCCCCAGGACTTAAGCACTTGAAGAATCCCCGAGAAAATCTCCAGGTGATATTGAGTATTACTGAACACCCATTCCAGTGTGGCACACTGGCTTTCCAGACACCCTGCCGTATCTGCTAAACTAGTTTTGGAAAGTCAGCACATGTGAGCCAACTCAATGGGGACTAAGGTTTGACAAGAGTGGTAATAACAACCTATTTGTCATTTGCGCTTAGCTTTCCACTGGTGTTGACAGAAGTCTCAATGGCAAAGAGACTTTGCTATGAAGGTTGAAGGAAATATGATGTGGCTGTGCATGATGGCTGAAGAACAGCCAAAATGAGAGCTGGATCCCATTTACCTATTGAGTGAATTGTGGTTGTTATGTTTCAAGGGATTAAAAGAGCAATGGCATGTGAAGGAAAACATTAAATACTCCCAACACCCTGAAATGAACACCTATCAATCTTGTTTCACTGTCAGAAATATTCAGCCAAGTGCCTCCCATCTTTTACCATTTTCTAGTTCATTCTCTTTCCTTTCTTAAAAACAAGGGAATGTTCATTAAATTAATCAAAGAAACCATTCTGGGGCGTTTCACAGCAACCTGGAAGTCATAGCAATTGGAGAAGTGGGAAGCAACTTGGAAGTGCAAAGTTGAAAGTCCTACAATCATCTGCTTCTTCATGACTTTGTGGCTGAGGCAGTCAGTCTGTCTAAACTCTAGCTCATCTATAAGATGGTAAAAAAAAAATAGGCTGGGCATAGTGGCTCACGCCTGTAATTCCAGCACTTTGAGAGGCTGAGGTGGGCGGATCACGAGGTCAGGAGTTTGAGACCAGCCTGATCAATATGGTGAAACCTGTATCTACTAAAAATACAAAATAAAATTCACCAGATGTGGTGTTGGGTGCTTGTAATCCCAGCTACTCAGGAGGCTGAGGCAGGAGAATCGCTTGAGCCCAGGAGGTGGAGGTTGCAGTGAGCCAAGATGGCATCATTGCACTCCAGCCTGGGCCACAGAGTGAGACTCCGTACCCCCTCCCCACCAAAAATAGGCCAGGCACAGTGGCTCTTGCTTGT
>PVKP010037142.1:0-21872 GCA_004027715.1 Plecturocebus donacophilus | reverse complement strand
ATCTGGCATTTCTCCCCATGCTATCTCTCCCCAACTCCCCACCCCCCACTGTCCCTCCCCTATTTACCCCCAACAGACCCCAGTGTGTGATGCTCCCCTCCCTGTGTCCATGTGTTCTCATTGTTCAACACCCACCTGTGAGTAAGAACATGCGGTGTTTGATTTTCTGTTCTTGTGTCAGTTTGCTGAGAATGATGGCTTCCAGGTTCATCCATGTCCCTACAAAAGACACGAACTCATCGTTTTTGATGGCTGCATAATATTCCATGGTGTATATGTGCCACATTTTCCCTGTCTAGTCTATCATCAATGGGTATTTGGGTTGGTTCCAAGTCTTTGCTATTGTAAACAGTGCTGCAATGAACATTCGTGTGCATGTGTCCTTATAGTAGAACGATTTATAATCCTTTGGATATATATATACCCAGTAATGGGATTGCTGGGTCAAATAGAATTTCTATTTCTAGGTCCTTCAGGAATCACCACACTGTCTTCCACAATGGTTGAACTAAGCTATACAAATTCTTGAAGAAAACAGGAGAAAATCTTTGTGACCTTGGATTAGGCAAAGTTTTCTTAGAGATAACACAAAAATCATGACTCCCAAAAGAAAAAAAAAAAGATACATCAGATTTCATTAAAGTGAAAAACATGCTCTTTGGAAGCTGCCTCTAGAAGAATGAAAAGATGAACCACAGAATTTGATAAAATATTTTCAACCATATATTTGATAACAGATTTGTTTTTAGAATATATAAATACCTTTCAAAATTCAATAATAAGAAAATAAATAAGCCAATGGAAAATGGCAAATGATTTGAAGAGAAACTTCACCAAAGAAGATACATGGATAGCAACAAACACTTGAAAAGCTGCTGAACGTCTTTAGCCATTAGAGGAATGCAAATTAATGTCACTAAGCGCTGCCACTGATCATCTGTTAGAATGGTTAAAGTTAACGAGACTGGCCAAGTGCTGGAGAGGCTGTGGAAAAACTAGTAACTTTTATTCTGCTGATTTGAAAACAGCTTGGTGTTTTCTTCAAATTTAAACATATACCTGTCGTACAATCCAACCATTCCACTCCTAGCGCATTTATCAAGAGGGATTAAAGCAAGTGTATAACCAGAAATGTGTACGTGAGTGTTCATAGCAGCTTTATTTTTAATAGCTACACACTGTCAACAACCTACATATTCATGAATGAATAAGCTAATTGCACTGCATTCGTACAATGGAATATCAGCAAAAGAAAGGCATGAGCTACTGATATACACAAGAATGTGGATGAATCTCAAAATAAATGCTTAGTAAAAGAATCCAGGCATGAAAATAGTGTATAGTGTAGGATTCAATGTACATAAAATACTAGAAACTGTAAATTAGCTATCTATAGAGAAAGCCCATCCGTGGTTGCTTAGCTATGGGGACAAAGCATAAATGGGAGAGGGATTACAGAGCCAGGAGGAAACTTTGATGGTGATGGACAGGTTCTCCACCCTGACTGTGGTGATGATTTCATGGGTGTATACATGTGTCAAAACTTGTCACGTTGAACACTTTACAAGTGTACAATTTATTGTGTGTAAATTTTGCCTCAATAGAGCTGTTAACAAAGTAGAAAGTAGTGAGAGAGAAAGGTGGAGGTGCTCCAGACAGAGGTCACAGCTTTTGCAAAGGCTCGGCTGGAGAACAGGGCATATGGAGATGGCAGATAGGAAGGAAGCTGATTATCTGACCCTGTGTTCTGTGCCTCGTTCGGAAGTCTCCAGGGAGCTTCAGACAGTGCCCAGGCCTGGCCCAATTCTAGCTTGTTTTTCTGCTTCTTATAGGTGCCTGTAACACTCAGCTCCTCTTTGCAGATGTTCAAATGAGCCAGATCCTGTACGTCAGGGCTCAGGGACTGCAGAAAGGAGGCTGTCAGTTGGAAGAAGAAGGTGTCAGGATCCCAGGGTCATGAGGCCAAATGCCAGAGGGGGAGGCCTTAGGAGCCAGGGAGATGGGCCCCCGAACCTCCGGCAGAGAGAGAGAGAGAGAGACAGAGAGAGAAGTAAAGGGCCATGCAGGTTTTTCCATGAGGATGAGAAGACAAGAAGGGTCAACACTCTAGTCTAGGAGGGGAACGAGGTCAATTCACAAAAGCCAATGTGCAGAAAAGTTGTTGAGCAGCGTCCACTTTGTTGAGTGAACTGTCAGACACACATCTTAGCCTCTGTCCAGCAGAGTCCTCTGCAGTCATTGTGAGTCTGAAAGCCAGGCACAGAGGTGGAGTTTTGGGACAACTTGTGTATTTGCATGAGAAACGGCAGAAGTAGGGGCAGAGACTGGGATGAGAGAACAAAAACTTTCCAAAATACCCCACAGAAGCCTGGTCAGCCAGTCATTTGTGAACTGGGTTTCTGCAGATTGGCTTTTGGCAAATGGATTTCTGCAAAGCAGTTTTCCACTTCTCTTCCTGCCTCCCACCTCCCCATTTCACACCCTGTTCTCCAGCCACTTGGGAGGATGAGGGTCAACGCAGTCTCCAAGGGAGAGCAGAAGTCACTGGCGGCGTCCTACAGAAGCCGGATGTGCTTATGGGTGGTGTTAGGTGTTGTCTGGAGCCCACAGTGGGCCTAAGCTGTACTGAGGATGTCTGATGAAGGCAGAGAGAGAAATAAAAGATCATGCAGGACCTTTCATGAGGATGGGAAGACAAGAAAAGCTAACACACGGCATGGCCAACAAGTAAGGCAGCCTAAGAATGAGCGTGGTGACTTAAAAGATGACATGGGAGCTCCGGGGAGGAAGAGACAGGCGGGGAGGGAAGCAGGCCCTTGTGAGTGTCTTTTTGGGGAGATGGATGGAGATGGGCCTGCAAGATAAATTTAGATTTGGATCAAACAGGAAAAGAGAGAAAGGCCCTGAGCTGAGGGTAAGGACGAGATGTACAAAGAGCAGCACATTCTGTAACATGTCAGTAGTGAGTAAGGCTTGCTCTGAAATGATCCTGCATAATATTAAAATCAGCCCTTGATAAAAGATCTGCATCCAGTCTGGAAATGCCAACAGTGACTGAGAGTATGGGTGCTGGGGTTTGCATGTTTGTTTATTTATCTGTTGTTGTATTTCTCATTCCACCGTGAATATATAGTATGTGTGCATTTTAAAAATATTATAAATCTGCAAGTTAACAAATCTAATGCATTTCCCTTCAATCTCATCATCCCAAGACCAGACCTTTTTCGGACAGTGGCTTGAAGACAGATGGGCTCTCTTGAAAGGTGGAAGCCCAGGATGCTCAGCCCCCACTATCTAAGCCCCCTCCCCAGGAGCCCCGTATGTTCCTACCAGGCCATAGGCTTCACTGGACATAGGCCAGGGGTGGGAGAATGCGCTCTGCTTGGCATTGCAAGGTGCCAGGCGCACCTGAGCAGCTGGACAGGTGAGACAGATGCCCTGGATTGCATGGAGCTGGCTGTGCCTGTGCACACACACCCGTCTGCACCCCGTCCTCCCCTCCCTACACCTCCCCGTCTCCCCGGCTAGCTCAGGTGTGGTGCATCTGTGGCCCGTTGGCAGCTCTCTTGCCCGCAGTGCACAGGGAGCTGTCAGGTTAAAAGCTGGCTTGCTCGATTTGATCCCACATGCGAGCTGTTTTATTTCCCTCTCTCTCCCTTACACGGCTTCGGTGTGCTTTTATAAATATTTCACTAGCCTTGCTAAAGTCTATTTCATCTCTCTCTTAAATTTATTAAATATAAATGCAGCAACAACTCTACCATAAGTCTCTCTTTGCTGTCAAAATCTCAGGCTCCCATGGAAGTAAATATAATTTGCTTTGTTTACCATGAGTAACTCGGAGCCCTATCTGTTATATCAACACCCCTTGAGCACCCCCAAATCTCCCTGTTTTTGTTAGCAGGGGTCTGTTCCATCCCAATGTAGTGCACAGGGACACAGGTCATGATTTGAAGAGGGTGCGACAAAGGAGCTGTTCTCCAACACTTACATGACAGGGAATTTCTTGGTCCGCTGGTCCCTCAATGGCACAATCAATGAGTAAAGGGAGATACCATTACTCATCACCCCAGACCTGAGCAGGCCCTGATCCCCATTTAGGCAGAGCTTTGCCCCCTGCTTTTCTTTGAAAGCAAAGGGCCCATCTGCTGCAGCTGGTGACCTGGCCAAAAAAGACACAGACCGCTGTGAAATGATTGAGGGCAGTGACTCCCCTGCCACCCCAGGAGCCGGAGCCGACAGAGCCAAGAGCAAGGCAGGAATTCAGGTCCCCAAAAGCAAGCCAGAAGCACCACCTCCAAGCCCCCTGCCACTTCCTTTGTTCTTTGTTAATTGCAAAATAAACACAACCCTGCCCACCGACTGTGGAGAAAGATTCTGCCAACTGGGGGACCCGGCAGGCAGCGGGCAGGCATTTGCCCTCCATCAACTGCGTGTGATTTCCTGGAGGAGATGGGGCAGTGGAGAATCGCAGAGTGGCAGGGCTGGGATGGACCTCGCCGAGGGCTTAGAGGTCAGGGGAATGAGGGAAGTGGATGTCAAGATGGAAGATGCAGGTACGCTTCGTTTGTATCTCAAATCGGTGAGAACAGTCTTCTCTTCCACAAAGAACTGGGTCTCTTTCACCCAGCTGAAAGGTGCTATTTCCTGCTCTTATTTCACAATGAAAATGGCCCTCTCTGTCTGTCCTGTTCTTCTCTACTTTTGGTGGTGACATTGGAGCAGAACGATGGTATTTCCATTTTCTGTAAGAAAGACAGAGGGCCAGGCTTGTCTAAGAACCCCCACCCTAACTCCTAGCCTGGAATCTTCCATTACACTTGCAGAGATTAAGCAGGTGACTGATGGCTTGGGCTTTGGGGAGAGAAGTTTAGAATTCGCTCCTGGATGCATCCAGGAATTCAAATCTGTGCTAAAACTCTCTGCAGCTCCACTGGCTTTTACTGTGGCTGTGCCCTTGAGTCTCGGAGACTGTCCTGCAGATTCAGGAAGAGGAGTGTTGTAGGGACTTGCAGACTTTCTGCCTCACTGTCCCATTTAGACAGAGCAAGAGAAGATAAAGTTACCTCTAGGAGGTGAAAGCAGTAAGTTTTGGGGGTTCAGCTGAAGATCTCAGTGAGACCGTTTTCCTCACTACAGCAATAGATGAAAAAACATCGACTCAGCTTACATAGAATGAAGCTGTTTTGTAAAATTATTTGGCTTAAAAAGTGGAAAGGGTTTTGGAATTGTCCTTTTGAACTTATTAGTAATTTAAATTTTACTGTTTTAGTCTCATATTTTAGAGTCTCACTTATTATTATTTTTTCTTTTTAGATCTTAAGCATGTTTAATGGCCCCTGAAAAGAATCTATAGACCCCACACTGCTTATGTGGAGGGGCCCTGGGTCTGGGATGGAAGAGCCAGAGTGTGGGGTTTCAGAGAAGGGTAGTGGGGAAGAAGTCACTTGCCCTGGAGAAACTGATCATCGGGTCTTCCATGGGATGTCCCCAGGGAGCACGCCCCCAGCCAACCTCCACCGGCCTCCCAACCAGGCTGCGGGGTGGCTGTGAGGTCCCCCAAGGTAAATGATGCGGCATCAGCGGGGTCCCTCTGTCAACCGCATGATGGCTTTCAGTCCTGGGGCTGGTGGCTTCCTGTCTCACCGCTGGGAGCTAGGCTATTTCAGGATCTTACTGCTTCCTCTGTTCCGGAGAGGGCAGGATGGAGAGGAGGCGGAGGCCCAGTCCTCATCCACCAGGTGTTTCAGAGGCAAAGTTTTTTCCTCCTGTTTCTGCTGCCCACTGCTGGTGGAAAGGGTTTCTCAAGTTGGCATTATGTCTTTGAAGCACTTTTTATTCACCGTTTTTGGAGTAAAAAACAAAACTCAGTTGTATCCCCACTCAAGGCTTGGACAGTTGCCCAATGCGGCCACATCTTCTGTAGTAAAATTAACCTTCCAAAATTCCATGAATCATTGGGACCTGATGGCTTCTGAGAATTCACTTATTTTGTCTGTCTCTTGGGCATTTTAGCTGTGGCTTCCCGTCCCTGGGGCGATGGGGACAGGGAAGAGCGACAGGGTCAATGAATGCACCTCTGCCCGCCTGCCTCTCTCCCTCTCTTTGTCTGCGCTGCTGAGCTGAATTTGGGTAAGATGGGTGTTTGTGGGAGTCAGCCCCATTGCACTTCTCACAATACATTTACTGCTGTGGGAATGCTCTCTCATGGACACGCAGCAAGCCATTGTTTTGGGAAAGCTCTCTAGCAGGTGGAAGGAATGGAATTGCTGTCTCCATGTCCCGTCTCAGGATGCTGAGGCTGGGAGAAGGGCCCTGGTCTGTGCGGGCTGCAGGATGCGTGGCTGGGATTTGAAACAGTGTCCCTACCCCCATGTGTGGGCTCTTGCCGTTGCCTGGTGCTTCCCCTTGGTCTGACTTGAGATTCCTGGTTCCCTGCGGGGGGCCTAGGAAGGGCCCCTGATTGACTTTTGGCCTCAAACCGTTACTCTCTCCCAGGGGTGGCTCAAGGAACTTTAATGATTTAGGGCAGCGCTGCTTAGCTGGGGGCAATTTTGTTTCTCAGGGGACATTTGGCAGTGTCTAGAAACATTTTTGGTTTTCACAATTGGGGGTTGCTACTGGCATCTAGTGGGTAGAGGCTGTTAAACACCCTGTAGCCCGCGGACCAGCCCCTCCTCCGCTGCAACAATTTTCCAGCCCAGAACGGCAGCAGTGGCAAGGGTGAGAAGCTCTGGCTTAGGGGAGTGCACTCTAGGTGGTTAGGAACCAGAGCTGCGTATTTCTTGCCTTTTTCTAAGCACTCAGTCCAGGAT
Source organism: Plecturocebus donacophilus (assembly GCA_004027715.1). Classification (NCBI taxonomy): domain Eukaryota; kingdom Metazoa; phylum Chordata; class Mammalia; order Primates; family Pitheciidae; genus Plecturocebus; species Plecturocebus donacophilus. The sequence continues at coordinate 15,057 of PVKP010037142.1, read as the reverse complement.
GTTCAGCAAGGAGTCATTGAGCACCTCCCGCATGCATGGCACACGCCCAGCTCGGCTGCCCGCCTGTGCCTTCTCCTTACACCCTGAAAAGACATGATAAGGCAGGTGAACCTCTCCAGAGGACACATTAGAACATGAAGCTTCAGAGGGTGTCACAGCTAGGTTTCCTGGGAGGTAGGCTCTGGGGTGGAAATTCGTATGCAGAACCAGCCTCTGTAGGGAGAGAGGGACTCAGGATGGGGCAGAGAAGAAGCTGGGGCATGATGCAGTCGCAGTGAAGGCCTCTGTTCATCCCCTGGGAGCCCTGGAGCTGCTATGATTATTCAGAGATGTTTCAAATTGGGGCGAAGAATCCAGGCTTTTCTACCAGCCCCCAACATTGACCATTAGAAGTGACCATCCCAGGGTCGGGGGTGTCAGTGTGTGAAGTGTCGCTCGACTAAGGAGGGTGAGGCCCTGAGTGGGCTCAGCCAGGAGCAGAGCCACCAGGACGCCTAAGCAGCCATTTCCAGGGGCCCTTGGCCCTGCAGGGGAGTTGGGCAGAGCATGGTGTCCACTGTAAGGGCTCGAGTGCTTGCTCAGGTTTGCTCCCTAGCTGGGCTGCCCTCCCTTCCTCATGGTGGCACTGGGAATCTGTGGAAACTGAGGCCTCCTGACCTGGGGCTGCAATCGCTGGCAGAGTGCCATTAGCATTTCTTAACCCCAGAAGCCACAAACTGGCAGCACCGACTCATGTTCTGTGTAGCACTATTTTTAGTGAGTTGCCTCTGTTCTAAAATAAGGAGAATTTTACATAAAGTTCTGAATTCCTAGGTTTCACGGAAACATTGGGAGACCTGGCCGTGCTGGGACACTTTCTAGCTGTGCAGGAGCGGTCCCTTTTGCAAAGTAGAGGTGTGTGTGGGGGGGTGGGGGTGTCACCACTCCATTGTTATATGTCTGACCCGCCAGCCTCATTTACTCATCCGTGTCATGACTCTTACTCTCTGCATGGGCCTGTTGGAGCCCAGTTCTTCTGTGCTAAGCATCGGTGTTTCTCTCTTCATCCAACAGGGTTTTGCCTGTTCTTTGACCTTAGGGCAATTCTGTTTGCCCCATTTCCCACTGCGGTCTTTAAAGAAAATCTGAAGAATCACAGAGAAAGCTCCTCAATGAAAACCAACGGGAACAAATCCACCCTTTGTTCCAGGACATCCTGCCCTTCTGGCGGACTCCGGGGCTGCAGGTACGAAAGTGTCCCTGCTCAATCCTCCCTCTTGGAGTGGGCTTTGGTTTTTGTGGGCGACTCCATTGTTAAAAGCCAGCCCTACAATGGGACGAGGACAGCTGACAGGTTTCGGTGCCAGCGCGTTTCCGATCGCGCAAGGTAACAGCTTCATTACTCAGTGATGAGTGGCCTATATTTCCTAACATGATTTCCCTGCTGTAACTCAAATTGAGTTCATGTTATTCTAATGATATCAGTTGACCTTGAGAATTAGACCAAGAAGCCTGGGGTTATTCTTCCAACTTCCACTGCAGATTCTTGTGATGTGTTTGGAAACACAATCTACTCCTCATCGCCCTGAAGTGGGCAGGGGGAAAACACAAAACAAAGATCCCGACCTGCTCTGATTTTTAGAAAATACGTCTGGGCAATTTCAGGCGACAGGAGGCTCTTTCCCTCTCAGTCCTGTGCCTCCAACCCTGCCTCTCCCCCGGGATCCTGGCTCTCTCCTGCCAGGAAGAGTCCTCCTCCAGGTCCTATGGGATCTCCTTGCTGCAGACTCTCTTTGCCCCACCACCCCGCCAGGTCAAGCTCCCAAAACCAGAGCAGACAGGCTCCTCATTGCCTGCTGTTAAAGCCCAAACTCCTAAGCCTGGCGTTTAAGGCCCCTAATTCAAGTTCATCTGCACCCTCAAATTCAGGATCAGAGCTGACAGATTTTTCTTACCAACACAACCCCTGAAACTGCGTGGCACAGAGGGACTGCACGCCTTGGTACATATCACGTTTCTTTTTGTTTGTTTTTGAGACAGAGTCTCTCTCTGTCACCCAGGCTGGAGTGCAGTGGTATGATCTCGGCTCACTGCAACCCCCTCCTCCTGGATTCAAGTGATTCTCCTGCCTCAGCCCCCCGATAGCTGGGATTAAAGGTGTCCGCCGCAACACCTGGCTGATTTTTTATTTTGATGGGGTTTCACCATCTTGGCCAGGCTGGTTTTGAATTCCGGACCTCAGGTGTTCCTCCTGCCTTGGCCTCCCAAGGTGCTGAGATTACAGGCATGAGCCACCACGCTCGGCCCACATGACGTTTTTGTACCTCTATGCCTTTGCTCAGCCATCCTCTCCTCCTGAAACGTCCCTGACCACCTCACTCCTCTGAGCTGTGCCACCCCCAATCTCACCCTTCTTGCATTTACTAGCTTACTAGAACTTTCTACAGCTTGGATTCTGTTCTGTTGGGATTATCACCGGAAACAAGACAGATCAGGTCTCTGTCTGGTGTGAGCTTCCATTCCAGGAAAGGAAAAAGGCAGTAACCAAGAACATAGATAAAAACTAGCAGGGACATCCCAAGCTTGTAAACTTTGAAGGAAATAGTGCGATGTCTTGGGGAACTTAGGGGTAGGAGCTCTTTTCCTGGGGGAGTCTCAGGGAGGGCCCCTGAGAATGATGTTTGAGCTGAGACCCTAAGGGTGAGAGGCAACTCAAAAAGTGGGGAAAAGGAAGCTCAGCCCCAAAGCTCTGGGGATGGAAGGGCTTGGTTGTTCTAGGAACTGAGGCAGGGAAGGCATTGCACCCACCAGAGGGACTGCATTGCAGGCCATGGGAAGGCAGCAGAGGGCGGTGCCTCTAAGCTGGAGTCCCAGGGCAGATGACTGGACTCAAACACACCTTGAGTGGCTGTGTGACCTTGGCAAGTTATCTAATCTCTCTGTGCCTCAATTTCCTCATCTGAAAAATGGGGATACATTATAAAGAGTTCATATTGTATGGTGTATAATAGGATTGCATATGTATTAATTCACCCGAATTTTCTAGGAATTTTCACTCATTTTATTTAGGTCTTCATTTTCACAAATTGTAACCAGAGCTAAATACAACTGGAAACCAGTAAGCACTTGCTCTTGGGATGGAATAAAACAAAATAAAGAGCCCGGATGTGAACCTCAGGAAAGCCGAGCTGGCTGAACCTTGCCCCCCTCTCCCGATACTGGTGGAAGAGGATCCTGCCTGGAATTTCTGGAGACCAAAACCATTGAAAAGAGCCCTGCAATGTATCCCCTTCTCAGGAGGAACAGCCAAGCACTCGTTTGGGAAGAAGAGAGTGACCCCACCAGGGCTGGTGGGGAGTGTGTGATAAGCCTGGATACAATGTGGCTTGAATCTTTGCCCTTGTTGAACAGGAATGTGAAATTAAGCATTCAGTCCTGGAAACCGCGCATCTCCCGGGATTCCACTCCTTTGGAAGACAGCACCTCTCCCAACACAAAGGGAGAGGAAGCAGCTGATGGGGCTGAAAGAAAAGGCGTTCTTGGGATGAAGGAAGATACAAGATTGTTAGGGGGAGAGATGAGAGGAGATGTGTGGAGGGAGAGAGAGACTGAGAAAGAGAGGAATGGAGTCCCAAAGGGGTGTGGGGAAAGAGAGAGAGAGAGAGACAGAGACAGAGAGACAGAGTCAGAGAGACAGAGAGAGAGGGAGAAACAGGAGACAGGTACACACACAGATGGACAGACCACAAGGGACTGACAGAGTGAGAAGCAGAGACAGAGAAAGATGGAGACATTGAGAGGGATGGAGACAAACAGAAACTGAGAATAAGAGACCCTGGGGCCAGAAAGAGAGCAGGAGGGAAGAAAACTAGACACAGAGATGGACCAAGGGAGAAAAGTCTCAGCTGGACCCCTTCACCTGAAACAAAGCTCGCACTGCCTTCCAACGTCGTGTTGGGAAAAAGTTCTTTTTTCTGTGGCCATTTCCAGCACTCCCTCCCCAGCAACCCCTCCTTTCCCCAAGCATGCACTTGTACCTACCTGCACACGAACAGGTGCACACACTCACCGTGCTCCAAGGCACATGTCTGCTCCCCCAAACCCGGGATCATTGATTCCACTGGGTTTCACATCCTTTTTTGTCCCATCTGTATTTGAAACTGTTTTGCTCAAGTCTAGAGAGTGCGTGCCCTCATCTTAACAAGGCTTGGAATGTTGTCCTTGATTTTAACAAACAATAACCACGTGGGTCCTGGATTCTTTCCATTTGCCTTTGGGGTCCCCTTTGCTCCGGTTTTGGACCTAGTGGCTGGGCCTGTCCTCTTCAGTAGGCGTTCGCTGGGGTAGGCTCAGCTGCCAACACCAACACTTCTCTGTTTCTGGCTCCTGGAATTTTTGCAGTAGATTTAGCCTGGTTCCATGGGGAGCCCAGAACCTGGGGTACCATAGTAAGGCTAGGCCAGATGGGGAGCAGTCCAGGTTTTCTAGAAGCTGAGAACTTGAAATCAGCCCTTTTCTTCAGCTTTCTTGCAATAGGGTTGCCCAGGCATCCCTCTGACTCTCACTCACCTCTGTCCTGACCCCTGAGGCTGACTGTGACACTGAGGAGCAGGGGGCAAGGAGCACTGTGGGAGTTCTGGACTGCCAGTTTTAGAAATGTCAGATCTGGGGGAAACTGGATCATAATACCAATTGCCAGTATCAGTGAGGCCTTAGTGTCCTAGATACATCACATGCACCTTTTTCCATAATTTTCACCATAACTCCATAAAGTGGGCACTCTTACCATTCTCACTTTACAGATGCAGAAACGGACTTTCAGAAAGGTAGAGGCACTGGCCCAGTGTTACCTTGCTCTGGTTCTAAAACCCTAAGCATCCAAGTTGTAGTGACTTTTGCTTCCACTGAGGACTTCTTTCCTCAGTGGATATTTGCAGAAAGATTTGGGAGCCCCAGTCACTGAAGCACGGTGCCTTCCTTATTCTAGCTGCTGGGCTGTTTTTAAAAAATGTGCATTTGTAAAGTATGTTCATGACTGTTAACTTATCTGGTCCCCAGGAAATACCTGTAGCGTAGGTCAGGCTGCTATGTCCATTTGAGGGATAGGGAAATCAAGGCCCAGAAAGGGCTACCCTCTGAGTGGGAGGAAGAGCCTGAGCTTGATGAAGAATTTCTGTGTCTAAATCTCTAGGAAGACCCTGGGCTCAGGTGATGGTCCTTCCGCTGTGCTGTGGGCATCTAACTACTCTACCCAGAACCTTTTAAATTTTTTTAAAAAAGGAACATGTTTCTAAGAATCCCAGTGGGATTGTACTGAGGCTGGGCCTTGACACCCAGGCCAACTATGGGCCTCTGTGCTGTTGGTGGGAGCTGGAATCTGTGTTTGAGCTGGACTTGAACTCATTTTGTCTTCTTGGTAGGATCTCGGCTCCAGGAGGGCAGGGACATGTCTGTTTTGTTCAACAAAATCCCTCCTCGGGGCTTTGCACATGCCGTTCTCTTCTGGGACTTGTCCCCTGCCGGCCCATGGCCTCACCTTGTTCACTCCTACTAGGCTTTGACATTTCGGATGAAGAGCTGCCTCTCTTAATCCCTAGTCTACACTAGGCCGCTGTAATAAGATCCCCTAACACCTTGATCTTTTTCTTCACACTCTTTGGGTTGAAATGATACATATGTGTGATCATTTGCTTAGTATCTGGCTCTCCTGTCAAAGTATAGCCTTGTGAGGTCAGAGGCCATGACTGTGACCTAGCATGATGGGGCCTGGTTATCACAGGTCCCATAAAGGTTCTTCAGTAAGGACTTGTTGGCAGAGTGAACTGCAGTCCCTCCAGCCACTGATGAGTGGGGGTAGGTGGCATGAAGGTGGGGGATGGCGTAGGGGCAGAATCCCATGGAAGGTCAGTGAGTTTGAAACATCTGTAGCTTGGAAAAGCCAGTGCCCTAGATTTCTAGCTGTCTGGCCATTTAAAAAAAATGCATTTGTTATTTTGTTAGAGATAGGGTCTCACTCTGTTGTCCAGGCTGTAGTGCAGAGTGGCACAATCATAGCTCACTGCAACCTGGAACTCCCCATCTCAAGCAGTCCTCCCATCTCAGCCCCCAAGTAGCTGGGACAACAAGCACATACCACTATGCTCAGCTAATTCTTGTACTTTTTGTAGACATGAGGTCCCGCTATGTCGCCCAGGCTGGTTCTGAACTCCTGGGCTCAAGCCATCCTCCTACCTCAGGCTCCCAAGTAACTAGGACTACAGGCATGAGTCACTGTGCCTGGCTATCGTGCTATTTTAAAGGGAGAAAATGAAGATATTTGGTGAATTATGTGCAGCCATTCAATCTGCCTTCTACTTTCATCTTCTTTAGGTCTTATCCTGGGACTGCACCTGAGCCTGGCCCAGCTCTAGGATCTTCTGCTCTCTGAAGCCCCTGGTGAATGACACTCTCCAGTCCTATTCTGTCTCCTAGAATAAACCCCAGCTCCCCAGCATGCCTATAGCGTCCTCACCCCCACTGACCTCATCTTATGCTCCCCATGCCCCTTTAGAAAGGAGCCTACTTTTTGCTCCTCAAATATGCAGAACTTATTCCTGCCCCAGGGCCTTTGCACTCACTGCAGCCTCTGCCCCTGTCTTCGCTTGGCATGACTGATTCTTATTCTATAAGAGATCATGTTTTACTTCCTCAGAGGGGCCTTCTCCGACCACTCAATGCAGAGCAGCCTCTCTCTCCCCACCGCACGCCACTCTACCCTGTCTCCCCATTTATTGCCTGTGCTACTCTCTGGAGCTCGGCTTGCTTATCCATTCACTTGTTTGTACTCCCATGAGAATGTAAGCACCAGGAAGGCAGGGCCTCTATCTGTGCTGTTTGCTGCTGCATCTCTGGAGCCTAGAAAAAGACCTGGAATATAGTAGGTGCTCCAAGAACACTTGTAGGATGCGAATAAATGAATGAACAAGATCTGATTCTAAAGGGGCAGTGTAAAATCTTGAGGTTTACACCCATCGGAGGCACCACGAGTTAAATTCACCACCCCTCCTTTCTCTTCCTCTTGGTGCTCCTCTGGGAGCTTCCTGTGTCTGTATCACCCATGAGAGATGAGTTCCTCAAGAGAAGGTAGTGGGGCCACCAGTCATTTAGCTCGTCCTCTTGCAGTAGGTCAGGCATAGCGGAGATGTCTGAGCTGGGGATCTGATAGTCTGGCTGGTGAGGTTTCTTTGAGAGGAGCCCTTTTTGGGGACACCTGAGCTTCGCAGCCTGTTGGTAGGTCCTTCACTGGGTAACCGGTGCCCTCTGCCCAGAAGCAGCTCCTTCTCAAGGGCCCCGAAGCCCTGAGTGGAGCAGACCTTGGTGTGAGAAGTCTTCAGCCTTGTGAGCTCTTGTCACTGAAAACAACCATCCAATGGGCTGTGAGCTTGCACGGGAGGTCAGGTCCATTGGGGGTACAGAGATCGGGAGAGCATGATTTCTGCCCTCAAGAAGCAGCTACTAAACAATACAACACCCGTGAAATATCCAGATAAGCAAATGTATTTGCAGAACAAAGGACTGGGAGGCTAGATCTCAAATTGCTCATAGTAACAGGTGACATTTTTTTAGTTCCTTGCTGCATGTAATAAAATGAAGATGCATGATGTGGGCTACCTTAAACAGGCTTTGTTTGCGTGTCTGTTTGCACATAGCATGGCCTGTGGTACAGGGCAGCGGAGCCCCTCCTAAGAGACTGGGCAAACCAAGCATGCAGTGAACCACACGTTCAGAGGAGGGGGACTCACGGGGGCTTCTAGGGCAGGTGAGATTGGAAGGAGGAGGGGGCTTTGGGTAGAGTCGGGGAGGAAGCATCAGGAAGGAGAGGAGCAGAGCCATGGGGAGTGTGTCCTTGTCGGGATGCAGTGTGCACGCCGTGCTGGTCAGAACCGTGCTGCCACCGGGCAAGATGGGGCTGCTCTTTTCTGTTGTGCTTCGTGCGTCGGCTGCGTTTTTATTTGCTTGACTTCTCTCTGAATGGTGAGCTCCTTGGGGAAAGAGCCGGGTTTTGTTTGCCAATGAATCCTTAGTGCAAGGCACAGAGTAGGGCTGATCAAATATCTTGCATGAATGGATAAACACACACACACACACACACACACACTAGCTGATTCCAGTTGAACAGCTGGTTAGCACCTGGTTACTGACTCGTCTTCACTGGTTCTTCCACACCACAACCCAGTTGTGAGGGAAGGCATCCTCGGAGAGCCGGTGGCTGGTGCCCGGCAGCTCAACACCTGGTCTGACGGAACTGATGAGATCTCTGGCATCCAGTCCACGTTGTCCCCATGATGCCGAAACAATCTATCACTTCAGCTGAGAAAGACACTGAAGTGGCCAAGTCCATTTGCAGTGCTGAGTAGATGGAACAACTGGTGCTTTCCTCGTGCATTTGGCTGGCTGTGTTGGGTTGTCCCCTAGACAGGCCAAGTGTAGCCAGGGCACTGCATCCCTGACTTTTCTCCAGTGGAAATGGAAAGTGGAGGTTCCCCTGGAGAACCCTGGATGTGCAATGGGGTGCCCCTGCTACCTCTGGGAATTCTTGCTCCAGCATCTGCAATAGTCTTACGGAAGAGAAGCCAAGGGTCAGAGGGGTTAGTCACGGGGATGGTGTAGTTGAGCTGGGACTTGCTGCCAGTTCCTTCCATTGCAACCCATGTCTCAGGGTGCTGAATTTTCACAAGAATAATCCGGTCAGATATTAGGCCAAAATGAAGGGGCAAGTTAAGTCTGAATAACCAATCCCCGGACTCAAGCCCTCAGATGTTTTGTGCTTGTGTGTGTGCACCGGGGATGCGGTTCAGAGCAAGTCCTGGAGGCTGACCGCTCCTACCTGGGTCTGAACCCAGTTCAAGCCTTTCGAAGCTGTGTGCCCTGGGGAAACTCATTCACCCACCTGTGCTTCAGGTTCCTAACTGTGAAAGGGGCCTATTCCAGCTGACCTGATGGATTGCTTCCGGATTAATGAGATAAGCACACAGCACTGCCACAGCAAGCTCTCATACGCGTGGCTCTGAACCTGAGCTGGGCAGCACGCACGTACCGGGGATGCAGTCCCAGGGGCACAAAGAGCTTGTAATGGAGTGGGAGGGAGAACTTACATGTGGGCCTTTGTGTGGGTGGTCACGGTGCCTCTGTGGGAGGGTGCTGGGAAGTGTTCTGTTTAAAGTGGTGAGGTCAGGATTCAGGATGCCGTGGGCAGCACACCCACTGTGGGAAGGCCAACCTGGAGGGTGGAAAGGGTGCTATGTGGAGCTGGAAACCAGGATTCACACACTACCAGAAAACTGGACGTTGTATACAAGCGTTATTATTATTATTATTTTTTGAGACAGAGTCTTGCTCTGTCACCCAGGCTAGAGTGCTGTGACGTGATCACGGCTCACTGCAAACTCCGGGGCTCAAGCGATTTTCTCACTTCAGCCTCCCGAGTACCTGGTGAGGAGAACAAAAATCACCTGGTGACCATCCAGTGGGCCCCAGAGACAAAAGCTCCTTCCCTGAGGAATTTAGAAGTGTAATGAAGGGAGGAAAGACCACCTGGCGGCCATCTAGACACACACACAAAACTCCTGTTTGAGGCATTTCAAGTAAACGCACATCGTCCTTGCTTGCCAAGGTGCCCTGCTGCACACTTCTGCACTGTTCTGTTTTTCTAATAAAATCTCCCTTCTTCAAACCTGTACTGTTGTTGGTAAATTGTTCTTACCAACCTGCGAGTCAACCCCTTCCTGATGCAGGGTCTGCTATGTTATGCTGAAGTGACAGATCACCCCCAGATCTCAGAAACAGAGGTGGAGCAACGTAACCATGTCAAAACAGCTCTGCCTTTTGCCAGGGCCCAGGCTGATGGTGTAGCTGTAACCCAGGGTCCCTGGGTTTTGTTTTTTGGGTACACACTGTGAAAAAAATACCTACTTGCAACTGTCACACCTTGATTTCTTGCTGTTTCAGAAGAGTTGCAGGGAGAAGCCCAGCCCTGGTAAAATAAAAACTGGTTGGGTGCGGAAATACCTGAGTTGGAGGTTATATTTGAAGAACTCTCCATATATCCATACTAAAAACCCTGCCCAGAAAGGAGCTTACTCACCATTTTCTATACGTGTGACTTATGTAGAAGCATGATCTGCAACTGCGCCTGCGCTGACTTTACCCCTGCGTATGATGACTCAGCTCTTCAGTCCAGCACAAGCCCCATTTTTACCTGTGTTCCAGGAGGCACTGCTTTGGGAACTATCCCTTGTGTCTATCTTACTTGCTGTAAGTCATAAAATTCCCTTGTTACGTTCTCCTTGGTTGTGGTCATTGGACTGTCACCCACTAAGTGAGCAAACCTAGTCGTTGTGGGGTAACATGGCTTCTCCCTGCGACGCCACCTGTTTCATGGCAGAGGTAAAGGGGAAATCACAACCATGCACTGCTTCCTGAGACTTTTGCTCCAAAGTGACAGATGTCACTCCTGCTCATATTTTATTGACCAAAGCCAGTCCCAGGTCAAGCCTGAGGTCCACAAGACAGGGAATTATAATCCTCCCCAGAGTGGGGGCATGTATATCCTGCACAGTCACACAATTGAGCCCAGGTTCAGAGAATGCAGAAGACAGGAGAGATCAGCAGTGCAAAATGCAGCCGAGATAGCAGAGATGATAAAGATGGAAGAACATTGTACAGGGTTGCAATTGGCGGATCTTCACTGGACTCACCGAGAACAGGATGGGCGGGGTGGTGTCCCACCAGCTCTCCACCAGAGTCATCAAGAGCAGGCTGGGTGGAGTGCTGTCCCACCGCAGCAGAGACAGGCAAGCAGCCAGGGCAAAGACTGCAAGAGTCATCTGCTTTTTTGGGAATTTTGCAGTGTGAAGAAAGATGGGTAAGGAGGGTAGTAGCTGGGAATAAATGCTGAACAGGGGAGAGATTTGAATGATTCTCCTGCTTCTGTGTTTTCTCTCCCACCAGACACATCAATGGGACAGAGGGCAAAAGTGACCCCAAATTCTTGCCCATTCTGTATCTGTGCCCATCCGAAGAGAACCTGGAGCTCCTACTGGGAGGGAGAGTCTTTTTCCACCTCTTTAATTCAGCTGGCCCTTTGACTTGCTTTCACCAGTGGGCCTAGGTGAACCTAACCCAATCACTTGAAAAGCGCTTGTGCTTGGGGCTTGCCCGCTCCCTGCTGTTCGAACTCCGAGACAGCCTGTGGTCGAGCCTGGGCTAGTTTGCTGGGGGATGGCAGACCCGTGTGTCAGGGACCCCTTTCCAGCCCCTCCACGTTTCCCCAGCTGATAGCCAGCCAGCTGTACAAGTGGAGCTGCCCTACCAACCCGTGGCCTGCAGCTGACCACAGAGGCAGCCCAGCCAAGCCCAGAGGCAGGCCCTGTTGAGTCCAGCCCAGTGAGCCAGCTTCTGGAATCAGGAGCCAAATAAATAGCTGCTTCAGGCCACTGCATTTTGGGGTACTTCATTGTGCAGAAAAAGGTAAGTGATACACCCTGCATAACCCAGGTGTTTCATGATGAACAGATTATCTGTGGATTTTTGCTGAAGGCCTGAGCTCACCAAATTTTCTCCTTTTGATGTCTGTGATTGTAACTACTTTAGAATAGGAACTGCCTGTTATTTCTGTTTCTTTAGCCCCTGACCTGGAGTGTGGCCTGTAGTAAGTGCTCAGTAAGTGTCTTCTGTTGAAATAATGAGTGTTTGAATTCCATGTACAAAACACCACCAAACTATGGACTTTGGGTGATGATGTGTCAGTGCAGGTCCATCCATTATAAGAAATGTACTGCTGTGGTGCAGGTGTCAATAGTGGGAGGCTGTGTGCAGGCAGGAGAGGAGGCATATGGGAACTTTTGTTGTACTTTCTGGTCAGTTCTGCTGTGTAATCTACAATTACTCAACAGAAAAAGTTTATTAATAAAAAAAAAAAAGACAATAAAACTACCAGCAGAGTTTTCAGCTGAGTTTTGGGAGCTGGGTAGGGGAAGTGATTGGCACAGGCTCTGCAATGCTTATGGAGAATAACAGGCCCAGACTTCATCTTCTGTCCCAGTGTAGAGCCCTGGTCACCCTCCAAAGTCTCCACCTCATACTTAACTTCCACCCAAGGGCATCAAGGTGGCCTGCAGCCACATTAAAGAAATGATGGATATGAATATTTTATCTTCTCTCCCTTCTCATCAAAACCTCCAATATTGCTTTCCATAAATCAATTTCACTTGCGTGCTTTGTTCGGGATGCGGCATGCCTTTATGTATTTAGTCTTTGATTCGGTCTCTGGCCTGCCTTTATGAATAGCCTGACTCTCAGAGACTCTTCAGAGCAGGGACATTCTGATGGTGAGCAGCGGCTCCCTAACTTGAGCGACTTCTCATCAACTTCATTGCTTTTACATTAAAATAATCATTTCAGCTGGGAAAGCGGGGACTGAACGTTATCTGCTTAATTGCACCCATCTTTTAGCCCTCCTCTCAGAGACTGATTCCAGGGTTTTCTTTGCATAATACACGCTGGGGTCTGTAAATGCAGAAAGTGGCGGCCTCTTAACCAGCACAGCAAAGCCAATTGATGCATTTCTCCTGTTAAATTTACTAGCTTTATTGAAAGGTCTTTTGGGAGTTGCTTGCTCATTAAATACACCAAATACAAAATCTCTCTTAATACAGTATTGTCTTGGTAATATAGAAGACTTTCCCAAAGTGAGCTCAGAGAGATGGAACTGTGAAAGCTTTTAGGGGGCCACGCTCTCAAATACTGCGCTTCCTCTCATAAGCGGCTACTCTGTAGCTTTGTGACTTGGGTGCCCTTCTGTCTAATCTAGTCCAAAGCGTCCCCTCCTGTTGCCTCACCCCATCCCCACTCACCTTCCAGGTCAATATGTGGCCAAAGGTATGACAGCTCCCAGAATCATAGAAAATTTAACAGCAGGTTTCTCCACTGACTTTTATTTTTATTTATGTATTCATTTATTTATTTATTAGTGGCAAGGTGTCACTCTGTCACCCAGGCTGGAGTGCAGTGGCACAATCATAGCTCACTGCAGTCTCACACTCCTGGGCTCAAGTGATCTTCCTACCTCAACCTCCCGAGCAGCTGGCACATGTGGCTATGCCCACCTAATGTTTTAAATTTTTATTGTAAAGATGGGGGTCTTACCATGTAGCCCAGGCTTGTCTTGAACTCCTGGCCTGAAGTGATCCATCCACCTCAGCCTCCCAAAGTGTTGGGATTACAGTTGTGAGCCACCATGCCTGTCCTCCACTGATTGTTAGAATTGAGGAGTGGGAAGTGATTCAGAAACATGCAATCCTTCAGCCAGGTATCGGTTCTGATTTTGTGTGGTGGCAGGAGGATTTATCTGTTGGTGGAAGTGGGGAAGGGGACAGTGGCTGGTTCTTCCCACTCCCAGATACTTTTGGACCCCAAAGTAGTGGTGAGAACTTGGGACATGTGACCCTGAGTCAGACCCTGGCCATACCAGCTGAGTTCTGCTTCCATCGAGACATGGCAGGGGTGGAGCTAGGGTGTGTCCCCCTGACCAGGGCAGAGCCGCTGAAGGAGCACTGAGCTCTGAGCACTCCTGCTTGATGTGACAGGTGGACCAAGTCACTTCGGAAGTTCTGTCAGTTTCTCTCTAAGTAAAATCAGGTTAGAAATTCCATTCCCTCTGTTATAAGTTTCGTTGAAAAAAAAAAAAAAAGATTCCATTACATTCCTGAAAGGATATGGGTCAGCCAACAACGCAGGAAGTCTTGGATAATTTTAACAGAACAGAAATAGAAGGGAAAGCCCAGAGTGAAGGGGAGGAAAGGGAGCTCGCACACATTTAGCCAGACAAGAGATAACAAGCACTATGGGATGCTCTGAGCAAAAAGCTCAGGGCGTGCTGGTGCAACAGCGCCTACCTAGTCTCCTCACTGCCAAGGGAGAAATCTTTGCCTGCCCAACCCCAACACCCTTCTCTCTGCCCTCTTCCTTCCAGAACCCCAGTTCTCTTCAGGTCTATATGGCAGCTGGCAGGAGACCCCAATAAGTGTAGCTGTTCCCATGTGATTCCTTTTCTTACTCCTGATGACCTGAGCTGGGCCCTTGTCCTCAGTGGATACAAGACTTGGGATCCATCCTCCACGAATCTCTTTCCTTTGCCTGCCACCCATTCGCATGTCCTGTAGGATTCAGTGAGGAGGAAACCCAGCCTCGATCTTGCCCTGAGGAGAGCAGTTGTTGAATGAGATGTGCCACGCTGTCCTTCTGTCCTCAATTATTGGCTGCCTCCTGGAAGAAGATCAGAAGTCCTTTGCTCACTGGAGCTTTGCTTGGAATTTGCAGTGCCCCACACTGCAGGAGGGTGGGGCTTCCATACCACCCTCTGGCCAGGCCATGGATCTTGCTTTACCAATGGAAGGTGTGGCCGCCATGAAGAAAAGGACCGTGGCATGGTCCTGCCATTGCTATATTCTCTCTGCCATGGGAAAGGCACGTCCCAAGTGGGGATGCTCCTTCAGCCTTGATCCTGAAAGGAAGGTGACATGCAGAACAAAGTCAGGGATGATGCATGGCCGGAGCAGGAAGTAAATCCTTATTGTTGTAAATTGGTGAAGTTTGGGGTTGGTTTGTTTTCCTAGCATATCTTAGCTAAAGCTGACTAATACACATTGAGACCAGAATCACATATTATAAATATGTCTAAATAAAATGTGTGAAATGCAGCTGCAGCAAGTTCTCTGATGGAAGTCCCTGAACCCATGGCAGCACATGTCAGAAGGAGCTGGCCTAGTGAGGCATCAGCAGGGGTTAAAGAGGTGGGGAGAAGGGGGAACAGCATTCTAGACAGAGGGAACAGCACCTGTGAGGTCCTGAGTTGGGAGGGACTGTGGGTACATCTGAGGAACAGGAAGTGGAGGGAGTGGGAGTGAGAGGGGATGGGTATGGGATGAGGCAGGGGCTTACGGAGCAGGCTGAGGATTTAGGTCTTTCTCCCAAGAGCAAGGACAGTGACGGAGCATTGGAAGTAGAGTGGGGGCATATGAGATGGGACTTTTTCTTTCT
>PVKP010037141.1:0-21876 GCA_004027715.1 Plecturocebus donacophilus | reverse complement strand
CAGGCACCCACCACCACGCCTTGCTAATTTTTTGTATTTTTAATAGAGACGTGGTTTCACCATGTTGGCTAGGCTAGTCTTGAACTCCTGACCTCAGGTGATCCACTCGCCTTGGCCTCCCAAAGTGCTGGGATTACAGGCGTGAGCCACCGTGCCTGGTCCCTGCTGGCCTCTTCTCATTCAAATCTTACCTTCTCAGGGAGGCCTTTGTGGGTGAACCTATCCAGAGTCATCCACCCACTCCTTCACCCTTAGATCGCCTGTCCTGACCCCCGTCTGTATTTAGATCAACTTGCTTATGATCTGTCCCCCGCACTAGGGCGGGGACCTTGTTGGCCTCACCATTGTGTCCGTAGCATCTATCACGGAGTGGGCTCATAAAAGACAGTATTTGTGGAATGAACAAAGCCAGAGAGACAGAGGAAAGGCAGGTGGGAAGAAGGCAGGGAGCGGAAGTAGGCTGGCTAGGAGAGGCTGGGCTACTGATGTCCATCTGCAAGGCAGGGTGAAGGGTGGGGAGACAGGCATGAGATGTGGGCTTTCTCGGGGCTTATGGGGACAGTTTCTTTTTTCTGAGCATGGGCTCTCCGACTTGGGAGGGTGTCTCCGGGGACCTGGGCACCAGGCCCAGATTCTCAGGGGGATAGGTGAAGGCAGCGGCGTCCACATCTCCCAAGAGCCCAGATGACGGGTGGACCCTCTCGCAAACCCCTTCCCTACCCTCCCAGCCGTGGGTGACCCACCCCTCCTCAGGGCCCCCTCTCCTACCTGCTTGCTGGGTCTGGCCTTGGGTGGGGGTGCTCCGAGGCCCATCCCCAGCGGCGTTAAAGGCAGCCACGCTGACCATGTAGGCAGTGTAGCCGGTCAAGTTCTTGAGCTTCACACTGTTCTCAGCCAGGAAAAGCGTCTTCACCCGCTCGGTGAGGTTCTGCCGCTGGGCTTCCCAGAAATAAATCTGTGGGGACAGAAGACCGTAGAAGTGAGGGAGACAGAGGCACTGAGCGTCTCTCCTGCCCCTGCTGACCTGGAGTCTAAGAGACACCTTCATTGCTGTGAGTCACCTAGAAAACAGTAGAGAAGTCTTTAAGAGGCTGGGCACGGTGGCTCACACCTGTAATCCTGGCACTTTGGGAGGTTGAGGCAGGTGGATCACTTGAGGTCGAGAGTTTAAGACCAGCCTGGCCAGCTGGGTATGGTGGCTCACGTCTGTAATCCCAGCACTTTGAGAGGCTGACGAGGGCGGATCACAAGGTCAGGAGCTTGTGACCAGCCTGGCCAATGTGGTGAAACCCTGTCTCTACTAAAAATACAAAAAAATTAGCTGGGTATGGTGGCGGGTGCCTGTAATCGCAGCTACTCGGGAGGCTGAGGCAGGAGAATCATTTGAAATCAGGAGGTGAAGGTTGCAGTGAGCCAAGATCGTGCCACTGTACTCCAGTCCGGGTGACAGAGCAAAACTCCCTCTCAAAAAAAAAACTCATCTTTAAGAAACTGTTTTTTTTTTCTTTTTTCTTTTTTTTTTTTTTTTTTTTTTAATAAATGGAGTCTTGTTCAGATGAGAGTGCCCAGGCAAGAGTGCAATGGTGCGATCTCAGCTCACTGCAACCTCTGCCTCCTGGGTTGAAGCGATTCTCCTGTCTCCACCTCCCGAGTAGCTGGGACTACAGGAGCCCGCCACTATGCCCAGCTACATTTTTTTTTAAAAATTTTTATTAGAGACGGGGTTTCACCATATAGGTCAGGCTGGGCCTCAAACTCCTGAGCTCAGGCGATCCATCCACCTCGCCTCCCAAAGTGCTGGGATTACAGGGGTGAGCAACTGTGCCTGGCCAAGAACTGTTTTAAAAACCTTTCTGGAACTTTCCTTTTCACTGCCAAGACCCTGGTCTCCCCAGAACAGTAAATTCCAGGGCATGGCCCCGGGCGTCTTTGTTTCCTGCCATGCCTGGAGGATTTGGCATAGCCCTGGCACATCAGCGCTCAGTATGGTTCCTGGAGGAACAAAGCAAATCCATCCTAGGGGAAGCTAAGCCGGGAGATAAGGCAGTGTGGAGTCTACCCAGACAGAGTGTGATGCATGCGCTGGTGGCCTCACGTCACCTGGGGCTGGTGAGGGATGCAGGGTCTCAGGGCCACCCCAGGTCCGCTGCCTGGTTAACAGGAACAAGGCTGGCTCAGAGGAAGGCCTAGGCCATGATGGCAGGAGCAGGGTGGGGGCTGAATCCCAGCTGCACCGTGTACAGCAGTGGGACTAGCCAGGTGACTTCTCGGAGCTGCAGTTTTGCTGCACATTCAGTGAGGTTAAGGACACGCACTTCCTGGGGTCAATGTGAGGGGTGCAGGCTCTAAGGGTTTCACCCAGGTACTCGGCCAATTTCCTAAGGCTCCTCGTGGCTGCAGAAGGTTTTAGGCTGGGAACACACAGATGCTCTATGGTGTTTTCAATCACTTCCTATGCAAGGGGTGTTAACACTTCTCAGCAAAATGTGGAAGATTCTTTCACTAGTTCCAGGACCGAGGCTAGGCAGGGTGGCCGGCTGGCCCGGCCCACGTGCAGAATTGGAGGTCATTTGGCGCCCCCTGCTGGCTGAGGAGATTTCTGCATGTTACCGGCTTTACAATTTCTCGTTTCCTTGGAGGAAGCCCATAAAATGAGAAAGAGCTACTAAGTGTCCCCACTGGCATGTGTGAGTGGCAGTTAGGACATCTTGTTACCATGAAGTCCTTGCTGTTCTCCAATTCCTCTCCCCTTTAATTATTTATTTACTGGGGACAGGTCTCACTCTGTTGCCCAGGCTGGAGTGCAGTGGCACGATCATAGCTCACTGCAGCCTCAACTTCCTGGGCGCAAGCCAGCCTCCCACCTCAGCCTCCTGAGTAGCTAGGACTACAGCTGTGCACCACCACACTCAGCTAAGTTTTCCATTTTTTTGTAGAGACGGGATCTTGCCATGTTTCCCAGGCTGGTCTTGAACTCCTGGGCTCAAGCGATCTAACCTCCTTGGCTTCTCAAACTGCTGAGATTACAGGCATGAGCCACTGTGCCTGGCCCTCCCCCCCTTTTTATTTTATTTACTTTTACTTTTATTTTGAGACAGGGTCTCACTTTTCACCCAGACAGGAGTGCAGTGGCATGATCTCAGCTCACTGTAACCATGACTTTCAGGTTCAAGCAATCCTCCTGCTTCAGACCCCCAGGTAGCTCTGAGTACACCCAACTGCTACCACACCAACTATTTTTCTTTTGTAGAGATGAGGGTCTTGGCATGTTGCCCAGGCTGATCTCGAACTCATGGGCTCAGGTGATTCTCCTGCCTCGGCTTCCCAAAGTGCTGGGATTACAGGTATGAGCCACTGCACCTGGCCCTCTCCCCCTTTTTAAAAAACAGATTCTGCTGGGTGCTGTGGCTTATGCTTGTAATCCTAGCACTTAGGGAGGCCAAGGCAGGAGAATCTCCTGAGCCCAGGTGTTTGAGACCAGCCTGGGCAACATGCCAAGATCTCCATCTCTACTAAAAATAAAAAATTAGCCAGGTGTGATGGTGTGTGCCTACAGCCCCAGCTACTTGGGAGGCTGAGACAGGAGGATTGCTTGAACCTGGGAGGTGAAGGTTACAGTGAGCCACGATTGCACCACTGTACTCCAGCCTGAGTGACAGAGCAAGACTCCATCTAGAAAAATAAAATAAAAATAAAATAAAAAGCAGATTCTTCCTATATGGGTAGATAAGTGAGAGTGGAGGCAGTCATTTATGAAATCACTCATTCACTCATGCATTCAAAGTAATGGGGGTACAATGGTAAACGAAGTTCCTGTTGGATTTGGAAAGGTCATGGCTGATGCTGAAAGTCCACCATTATCAGCACACAGGTGGTCTTCCATGAATGCACACCAGGAGAATGAACTGGATTCTTTTAGATAGAGAAAGGTCATGGATTGATTCCTGGGGGCCTCTGACATTCAGTGGTTGGTGGGGAGGAACAGCCAGGGAGGGAGACTGAGGAAAGCAAACACTTTGAAAGGAAGGAGGGATCCACGGGTCAAACACAGCTGCTGAGTTAGGCGGGATGAGCCTGCGGTTTGACTAGATACCAGCAACGTGGGAATTATTGGCAACTTTGTCAGGAAGAGCTTTGGTGGGGTGGTGGGGACAAGAACCTACTTGGAGCAGGTTCGAGGGAGAATGAGAGCAGAGGAATTGGAGGTGGTGAGTATGGAAGATTCTTTTGAGGAATTCTCCTGTAAAGGGGCCAAAAAATGGGTGACAACTGGAAGAAAATGTGAGGTCAGGCTGGGCGCAGTGGCTCACACCTGTAATCCCAGCACTTTGGAAGGCCGAGGTGGATTATCTGAGGTCAGGAGTTCGAGACCAGTCTGGCCAACATGGTGAAACTTCATCCCTACTAAAAATACAAAAATTAGCCAGGTGTGGTGATAAGCACCTGTAATCTCAGCTACTGGGGAGGCTGAGGCAGGAGAATTGCTTGAACCCAGGAAGCCGAGGCTTCAGTGAGCCAAGATCGTGCAAATGCACTCCAGACTGGGTGACAGAGCAAGACTCCATCTTAAAAAAAAAAAAAAAATGAGGTCAGGAAAAGGTATGAAAAGAGGAAACATATCTCGGAATGCATTTCTGCCCCACCCATGGGAGCTACCCACTGGAGAGGTGGAGGAGAGGGAGGGCCAATGGCTGCAGTCCTGCTCTTGGGTGAGGATGGGTGTGGCCTAGGACCCGGACAGTTATCTTCATAAACCAGGCACCCCAGCAGGTGCATCTTGTTTGCGTGTGCTGCAGTCTGCGGACTTTGTTAGTTGCTGATTAACAATGAGAGGGATGACACTTGTGCAAAGGACATAAATGGACTGAGCCCAGATCCTGGTCCCCTAGGGGCACACCACCGAGCTGCAGTGCGCTCTGATGGGTCTCCCAGAATGCATGCCCCAGAGTGGAGGCATCTCGGGTCAAGTGGCTCCCTTAGGACCCAAACACCTGGAATCATGGCTGGCACACCCACGGTGCACAATAAATATCTGCTGGATGAATAAATGCCTTATGTGGATAAAGTGAGGCATGGGAGTGCACCCTTATAATCACCACCTGCCATTTACTATGTCCAATTCGCTGCCCTTTCTTTTCTTTTTTCAGCTTTATTGAGGTATGATTGACAAATAAACTTTGTATATAGCTGGGTATGGTGGTGGGCGTCTGTAATCCCAGCTACTCGGGAGGCTGAGGCAGGAGAATCGTTTGAACCTGGGAGGCGGAGGTTGCAGTGAGTGGAGATCATGCGACTGTACTCCAGCCTGGGTGGCAGAGTGAGACCCTATCTCAAAAAAAAAAAAAAAATCTTATGTATTTAAGATATATGACACTGTGTTCTGATATACATATGCATTATGAAGTGATTACCACAATCAAGCTAATTAACATGTTCATCATCTTTTTGTGGTAAGAACCTTCTGAGCAAATTTCAAATGTACAATACAGTATCATTAACTATCATCGCCATGCTGTACATTAGATCCAGAATGGATTCATCCTGCCTACCTGAAGCGCTGTATCCTGTGACCACCTCCCTACTTCCCTCACTCCCTCACCCCGGCAACCACCATTCCACTCTGTTTCTGTGAGTTTGATTATTTGAGATTCCATGTATATGTGAGGTCATGCAGTATTTGTCTCTCTGTGCTGGATGGTATTCTGTTGTGTATAAACCACATTTTCTTCATTCATTCATCCGTTCACAGACATTTAGGCTATTTCCACATCGTGGCTGCTGTGAACGACGCTGGAATTACCATGGGACTGCAGATAGCTCTTCAAGAGCCTCGTTTCAATTCCTTTGGATAAACACCCAGTAGTGGGATTGCTGGATCATTGGTGTTCTATTTTTAATTTTCTACACAACCTCCATACTGTTATCCAGAATGGCAGTACTGATTCACATTCTCACCAACAGTGTGAAGGTTCCCTCTTCCCCACACCCTCACCAACACTTATCTCTTGACTTTTTGATGATAGCCATCTGTGCAGGTGTCATGGGATATCTTACTGTGGTTTTGATTTCATTTCCTTGATGTTTAACGATGCTGAACACCTTCTCAGATACCTGTTGACCATGAGTATACCTTCTTTTTCTTTTTCGGATGGAGTCTTGCTCTGTCACCCAGGCTGGAGTGCAGTGGCATGATACTGACTCACTGCAACCTCCGTCTCCTAGGTTCAAGTGATTCTTCTGCCTCAGCCTCCCAAGTAGATGGAATTATAGGCGCCTGCTGCCAGGCCCAGCTAATTTTTGTGTTTTTAGTAGACAGGGTTTCACCATGTTGGCCAGGCTGGTCTCAAACTCCTGATCTCAGGTGGTCCACCCACCTCGGCCTCCCAAAGTGCTGGAATTACAGGCGTGAGCCACCACATCCGGCCTATATATCTTCTTTTGAGAAATGTCCATTCAAGTCCTTTGCCCCATTTTCTTTCCCTTTAGTTGTATATGTTCCATATATATTGTGGCTATTAACCCCTTACCAGATGTATGCTTTGCAAATATTTTCTCCCATTCCGGAGGTTCTGCCCATGAACTCTGAGACATCACTCACTGTTTGGTTTTAGGGCTCAATCTGTAGACTTCTTTTGTTCTCTGTCCGTCCTTGTCTAATCTCCTGGCTTTCAACACCATCTACATGCTGAGGATGCCATAATTCACACCTCTGGTTTGACCCTTCTCTCTTGAACTCCAGACACACATCTCCGACTCTGGCGTCTCCCTCGAATGTCCAACAGACATCTCGAACCAAACATGTCTGGAACCAGACTCCCTACATCTCCCCTGCGTCCTCCTTCACCAGCTTTGTTTTTTCTTGCTCTGTAAGTGGAAGCTCCATCATCCCATGGGGTCTGGGCTGTTCTTACTGCCTCCCTTTTCTCCCACTGCATGTTCCATTTGTCAATAATTTTTTTTTTTTTTCTGAGACAGAGTCTCATTCTGTTGTCCAGGCTGGAGTGCAGTGGCATGATCTCAGCTCACTGCAACCTCCGCCTCCCAGGTTCAAGCGATTCCCCTCCCTCAGCTTCCTGAGTAGCTGGGATTACAGGCATGCACCACTATGCTCAGCTAATTTTTTGGATTTTTAATAGAGATGGGTTTTCATAATGTTGGCCAGGCCAGTCTCAAACTCCTGACCTCAGGTGATCCTCCTGCCTCAACTTCCCAAAATGCAGGGATTACAGGTGTGAGCCACCGTGCCCGGCCTAATTTTTGTATTATTAGTAGAGATGGGTTTCGTCATGTTGGCCAGGCTGGTCTCGAACTCCTGACCTCAAGTGATCTGCCTGCCTTGGTCTCAGCAAGCTCATGCCTGTAATCCCAGCAATCTGGGAGGCCGAAGGCAGATCACCTGACGTCAGGAGTTTGAGACTAGCCTGGCCAACATAGTGAAACCCTGTCTCTACTAAAAATACAAATTTTAGCTGGGTGTGGTGGCAGGTGCCTGTAATACCAGCTACTTGGGAGGCTGAGGTGGGAGAATCGTTTGAACCTGGGAGGTGGAGGTTTCAGTGAGCCAAGATGCTGGGATTACAGGTGTGAGCCCTGCGCCTGGCCTGATTTGTCAATAAATTCTACCAGCTCTGCTGTTAGGACTAGCCGAGTGCGGCCGCTTCTCACCCTGCTCCCTCCTGGTCTGAGCCCCTTTGCGGCCCACCTGGATGGTTCAGACACCTCCCAGTGGCTTCTGGGCTTTCGCCAGTTCAGACTATGTTCAGTATAGCAGCCAGTGGGACCCTCTATGGGGTCACTTTCCACCCCAGGCACCTGTGTACCCTGAGACCTTTGCTCTTCTTTCCTCTCTTTCTGGATCCATGTGATGTGTGCCCTGTTCTCCTGCAGGTTTTTGCTCAAATATTACCTTCTCATTAAGTCTCTTCCTAATAACCTATCTTTTTTTCTCTTTTGAGACAGGGTCTTGATCTGTTGCCCAGGCTGGAGTGCGGTGGTGCAGTGACCACTCACTGCAGCCCCAGTAGGCTGGGCTCAAGCACGCCTCCCACCTCACCTCCCCGGTAGCTAGGACTACGGGCATGTGCCACCACACCTGGCTAATTTTGTTGTTGTCTATTTTCTTTTTATAGAGACAGCGTTTTACCACGTTGCCCTGGCTGGTCTTGGACTCCTGGAGTCAAGCAATCCATCCACCTCGGCCTTCCAAAGTGCCGGGATTACAGCTGTGAGCCACTGAGCCCAGCCCTTAACAGCCCATTTATAATTTCAAGCCTCAACTCAGGTGATCTGAGGCCGAGGGCAGATCACCTGAGGTCAGGAGTTGGAGACCAGCCTGGCCAACATGGTGAAACCCTGTCTCCACTAAAAATACAAAAATTAGCTGTCTCTACTAAATATACAGGCATAGTGGCAGGTGCCTGTAACACCA
Source organism: Plecturocebus donacophilus (assembly GCA_004027715.1). Lineage (NCBI taxonomy): Eukaryota > Metazoa > Chordata > Mammalia > Primates > Pitheciidae > Plecturocebus > Plecturocebus donacophilus. The sequence continues at coordinate 13,448 of PVKP010037141.1, read as the reverse complement.
GCTACTCAGGAGGCTAAGGTGGGAGAATCGCTTGAACCTGGGAGGTAGAGGTTTCAGTGAGCCGAGATCCTGCCACTGCACTTCAGCCTGGGCAACAGAGCAAGACTCCGTCTCAGGAAAAAAAAATTCAGGCTAGGTATGGTGGCTCATGCCTGTAGACCCAGCACTTTGGGAGGCTGAGGCGGGCAGATCATGAGATCAAGAGATTGAGACCATTCTGGCTAACATAGTGAAACCTTGTCTCTCCTAAAAATACAAAAATTAGCTGGGCACCTGTAGTCCCAGCTACTCAGGAGACTGAGGCAGGAGAATTGCTTGAACCTGGGAGGCAGAGGTTGCAGTGAGCCAAGATCACGCAACTGCACTCCACCCTGGCGACAGAGCAAGACTCCATCTCAAAAAACAAAACAAAACAAACAAAAAATTCAAACCTCCCCATGGATCTGGCTCTCCCCTAACTGGCTTCGTTTACCACCACCTGGCAGTATTTATGTTGTCCATCGCTGGTCTTCTCTGCCGAACATCTAAGCTCACAGTGTCCCTGCTCACTGCTGTATTCCCAGCTCCGAGAGCAATGCTGGGCATACAGTAACCGCTCAGTAAACATGTGTCATTGACCAGCTGAAAGACGAGCTCTCAGTATGTGCATGAATGTGCCTCCACACTCCAGTCGTGTGCCGTGACGGGAATGCAGTACCCGCTTCGCGGTGCTCATTTGTTGATGAAGTTAATACGTCACTGAGGCTCATGAATGTTGATGTCAACACATGGGTCATCACATGTCCAGGAGGCAGCGCTTTCTCCGTTCATGTCCACAGTGGCCGCTCAGGTATGGGTCATGTTTTCTGGAACATGTAGACATCTGCTGGATTCTGTATGGTGGTGTGGGAAAATGACCCACACATTTTCCTGGGTCTGTATGTTAACTCGCCACTTCCAAGCCTTGACATTCTGGTGGCTGCCAAACTGCTGCTGGCACCACCCTGGCCCCTTTCTTTTCCCATGGGAGGCATATGCGAGGGGGGACAATCGTCTTCCCAGCTGGTGCTCCTGGGCAGCGCCTTGAGAGGTGTCCTCCTTCCTTCCTCCTCCTTCACCCCAGACGGAACCAGACTCCCATGCTGGATTCCGTCCCAAATCGGGCTACCTATATTAACCGGCTGTGTGACCTGGGTAAGCACTTTCCCTTTGCTGACACTCCTTCCACCTGCGGGATGAGGTGCCTTGCGTCTCTCCTACTTCCCACTTAGCCCCTGGCACTGGGGCGTTTCTCTGCAGTAACATCCAACCACTGGGAATGAGAGTCAGCAGGACCCTGGTGCGGGAGGCGGATATAGCTAAGGGCTATGTGTTCCAGCTGCTCCAGGCAGGCAGACATATTCCTCTTTTATTTTTGAGACGGAGTCTTACTCTGTTGCCCAGGCTAGAGCACAGTGGCTCAATCTTAGCGCACTGCAGCCTCTGCCTCCCGGGTTCAAGCGATTCTCCTGCCTCAGCCTCCCGAGTAGCTGGGACTATATGCACCCACTACCATGCCCGGCTAATTTTTGTATTTTCAGTAGAGACAGGGTTTTGCCATGCTGGCCAGATGGGTCTTGAACTCTTGACCTCAGGTAATCTGCCTGCCTCGGCCTCCCAAAGTGCTGGGATTACAGGCATGAGCCACCGCGCACAGCCGAGGTTTGAAATTTTAAATGGGTTGTGAAGGGCTGGGCTCAGTGGCCCATGTTCCCTTTTAAATCCACATCCCCTCGTGCTCATGTGGCCAGTGCTTCCTCTCCACCCCTTGCAGGGTAAGAGCTGGCAGTCTTGGAATCTGACTGTGCTGCCTGCCCTGTTTTTTTGTTTTATTTATTTTTTTTTTGGAGACGGAGTTTAGGCTGGAGTGCAATGGTACAATCTTGGCTCAGCGAAACCTCCGCCTTCCAGGTTCAAGTAATTCTCCTGCCTCAGCCTTCTGAGCAGCTGGTATTACAGGTGTGTACTAACGTGCCCGGCTAATTTTGTATTCTTAGTAGAGACCGGGTTTCTCCATGTTGGTCAGGCTGGTCTCGAACTCCCAACCTCAGGTGATCTGCCTGCCTTGGCCTTTTGAAATGCTGGGATTACAGGTGTGAGCTGGGATTACCACGCCCGGCTTGCCTTCTATTTTTGTGACCTCACCAGGTCATCTAAATTGAAACTCAGTTTCCTCATTTTGGTAATGAACATAAAAGCCCATACCCTCCCAGCTTCGTAGGCCTTTCATGAAGATCCAAGTGTTTCGAAGGGCTTTGTGAATACTGAGGAGAAACTGAATTCCGTCATAGCACAGGACATTGTCCACAACCCAGAAATGATTTTTAAATATATATATATATATATATATTTTTTTTTTTTTCTAGAGACGGGGTTTCACCATGTTGATCAGACTGGTCTTGAACTCCTAACCTTGTGATCCACCCACCTCAGCCTCCCAAAGTGCTAGGATTACAGGCATGAGCCACCGTGCCTGGCCTGATTTTTTAAAATTTTTTGAGACAGCGTCTCACTCTATTACCAGGCTGAAGTACAGTGGCTCCATCGTGGCTCACTGCAACCTCTGCCCTGCTGGCTCAAGCAGTCCTCCCACCTCAGCTTCCAGAGTAGCTGGGACTATAGGCGCATGCCACCACACCTGACTAATTTTTGTACTTTTTTTTGTAGAGTTAGGGTATCACTGTTACCCAGGCTGGTCTCCAGCTCCTGGGCTCAAGCAATCCGTCCACCTCGGCCTCCCAAAGTGCTGGGATTACAGGTGTGAACCACCACATGTTGCCCTAGAAATGATTTTTAATTTCATTTTTTTTTTTGAGACAGAGTCTCTCTGTGTCGCCCAGCCTGGAGTGCAGTGGCGCACTTTTGGCTCACTGTAACCTCTGCCTCCTGGGTTCAAGCGATTCTCCTGCCTCAGCCTGCCAAATAGCTGGGATTACAGGCGCCTGCCACCATGACCGGATAATTTTTGTATCTTTACTAAAGAAGGAGTTTCACCATGTTGGCCAGGCTAGTCTCAAACTCCTGACCTTGAGGTGATCCACCTGCCTTGGCCTCCCAAAGTGCTGGCATTACAGGTGTGAGCTGCTGCACCTGTCCTAGAAATGATTTTTAAACAGAGATTTCCAAATACTAGGCAGCGATGCTTTGCTAACTGGCCATCTGATTAATATCAATATTGTAATTACGGGGCCAAAAGCCCCTTGGCAGGGTCTGAAGTTGTGTATGGGGCTGGGGGGTGGCGGGGAGGGGTGTGTGCTACTCATAGGTGGTATGAGGCATGGCTGGGGTTTCTGGCGCCTAAGCTCAGCCTGCCCTTAGGAGGCTGGGGGGGATGGACGTGGTTTAGCTTCTGCTGTGTGGTATTTCTGCGAATTGGGTGCAGACAGCCAAGGCAGTAGGTGTACGGCAGAGCCTGAAGGGCCGAGGACCTGGCTGGGTGAATGGAGAGCCCGGGACACCTGTCCCACCTACCACCCATCACTCACTCCCCAGCCCCCGACCTGGTCCCTCGTCCATGCCCCCCTTTGCTCTGCCCAAGGGCACCCTACCTTGTACCCCTGGATGTCTCCATTCTGGCTGTCCAGCGGAGGTGGTTCCCAAGTCACGTCTAGCTGCGTGGCCGTGGCACCGTGGACGACCACATTACGAGGTGCTGCTGTGGGCACTGGAGGGCGTGTGGGATAGGGAGTGAGCATGCAGGTAAACCTGGGAGGGGAGGTGGCTGGGGTGGGATGGGGATCCCAGATCCCATCTCTTCCGGCTGGACGGGGTGGGGCTGGGGAAGGCATGCTGGGGCCGGACAGGGCTGACGTCTCACCTGCCTCCCCGACGAAGACCTCGTGTGGGGGGCTGGAGGGCCCCTCGCCCACGGCGTTGTACACGCTCATTCGTATCTCATACCGCTTGTGTTTGTTCAGGTCTGTGGGGAAGAGCGGGGGAGGGGAGGCACACTGAGGGCACTGTCCCTGCTGGGAAGGTGCCCCCCAGGGAGGGTGGAGGCTCTGGGGGAGGAACGAGGCACCCCTGCCGTTCTAGCCCCCTGTGTGAAGGCACAGGAAGAAGGAGGTGAGAGGCAGGGCTCCCCAGGGATGCTCCGTGCCAATCTGGACATAGGGCGATGCTGGTTGACCTCCTGGCCTAGGGTGGCCGTACATTTTACTGTCCAACTGGACACTTTTGAGACTGAAACTCACTATGAATATTTACACTGGGACAACCAGCATAAACCAAAGCTGCCCTGGGCATGCCTGGCCATAGCTTCATCCCCTACCCCCGGCCTGTCCTCTTTCCCCACTGTGACAGGTGCCCAGAGTGCCCAGTCCGGGTCCCCTCAGTCCCCCTCCACCAACTCTTTACACAGTAGGGCTCAGGTCCAGGGGAGAGGGGCGTGATGGATGTGAATTCTGGACTAAGAAACCTGATGTTTCTGCCAGGTGCTTGGCTGGGAACGCCTGGCAGAACTTGGAAGAGGGACGCAGATGCAAGAAACGGGCTCAGTCACTGTCCCTGGTGGCTGAAAGGTTCTCCCACCCTCTCCCCTCTTCTCTCTCTGGGTTCCCCGGCCCTGTTCCCTTCCCCTGGGTGGAGTCTACCCTTCAACAGGGCTGTGAGAGGGGTGTCACCCTTGCCTAGCAGCAAGTCTCTGCAGCCTGTGTTGGCCACTGATGCACAGAGGAAGGAGGAAGAGAACTTAGCCTGAAATCAGTGCTGTTTTCCCCTGAGCATGAAGCCCTGTTTCCCAAGGCCCTGGGTCTCAGGAAGAACCACAGCTGGGGCTTTAGAGAAAGATCAAGGGCTAGGGCGTGCCAGCAGCAGGAACATGCCTGGTGCGTGGGAGGACAACGGATGCAGGTGACTGAAACTGCTGTCAACTCCCCCCTGGTGTGGGGCCAGACTGTAAGACCCAGCTGGGCCAAGAAGTGCCTTCGATGGGACTGGGTGGGGCAGCAGCCACGTGAACGCCTGCTCATGTACCCAGCAGTGTCCACTAGCTCCTGCTGCAGCCCCCGCTGTCACTGTCCCCCAACCCAGCAGAGCACAGGGTTAGACCTTCATTTTCCAGCCCGCAACTGACAGAGGGCAGACGTGAAGGAGACGTTCCCCGGCAACTGCCTACTTTGTCGTGTGTTAGGGCTATCGGTTGTGTTCAGGGTGGTCCCATTCCTCAAGCACCCTGGGGTGGGCACACCCCTCAGCCTGTGATCAGATCTCTCGAGGCCCTACTCCCAATCCCCGTGGGAGGCCTGGGCCCACGATGAAGCCACCATGCAAGCAAGACACTTACTGTCCAGCTCGTACTGCGTGAGGCTGGGCCGGCTCAGGTTCCGCATGGAGTACATGGCTATGGATGGGGGTGTCGGGGCGGGGGCGCAGAGGGAGACAGCAGACAGAGGAGGTTAGTGCACACACATCCCCACCCCACAAAGAAACCCCGACCAGGCGGGGCTGACAGCGCGAACAGACAGGAAGAGTGTTTCCAGATTTCTAATGCTGAGTTAGGGGCCAGGATAACCATGCGGTGGGGGCGGGGGGAGGTGGAGGCTCCTCCAACAGTCTGCCCCGACCTTGGTGTGCACTGGCCCAAGGTAACGTGGTACCTGGAGCCCCCTGTAGCCCAGGATTTCTGGGGACAGCTCTGGGGGACCCTGTCATCTCAACTCTCTTCCTTGTTTTAGGGCAGAGCTCCTGGAAACCATCATGAAATACTGCAGTTGTTAATTTCCTCATATGAACCAGAAACAATTTTACTACTAGGAAATATGACTGTATTATACACAGGCAATATAAAATCACAACCACAAGCACATGTGGGCAAAAAAAAAAAAAAAAAAAAAAAGAGAGAGAAAAAGAAAAAATCTCCGCCGAAAACGCAAGCTGTTAGATCAGCCACTTCTGAGTTTTTCTATCAATATTCCTTTGCTACATGCTCATTTTGTTGTCTGCTAACTCACTGTAAGACAAGGCACAAAAGTCTTGGGAGAACTAAGGAAGGGAACATGAAAATGTAGAGGCTAGGCTGAGCATGGTGGCTCATGCCTGTAATCTCAGCACTTTGGGAAGCCAAGGTGGGTGGATCATCTGAGGTCAGGAGTTCAAGACCAGCCTGGCTAACTCAGTGAAATCCTATCTCTACTAAAAACACAAACATTAGTTAGGTGTAGTGGTAGGTGTCTGTAGTTCCAGCTACTGGGGAGGCTGAGGCAGAAGAATCACTTGAATGTGGAAGGCAGAGGTTGCAGTGAGCCCTGAAATCACGTCACTTCACTCCAGCCTGGGCAACAGAGCAAGCCTCCTTTCATCTCAAGAAAAAAAAAAGAAAAGAAAAGAAAAGAAAAAAAGGCCAAGTGCAGTGTCTCATGCCTGTATCCCAGCACTTTGTGGGGCTGAAGCAGGTGGATCCCCTGAGGTCAGGAGTTTGAGATCAGCCTGGGTAACATGGTGAAACCCCATCTCTACTAAAAGTACAAAAATTAACTGGGCGTGGCAGTGGGTGCCTGTAATTCCATCTACTTGGGACTGGCCCTAAATCCAATGACTTGTGTCCTTATAAAAAAGAAGAGAGGGCTGGGTGCAGTGGCTCGTACCTGTAATCCCAGCACTTTGGGAGGCTGAGGTGGGTGGATCATGAGGTCAGGAGTTCAAGACCAGCCTGGCCAACATGGTGAAACCTCGTCTCTACTAAAAATACAAATAATTAGCTGCGTGTGGTGGCATGCACTTGTAATCCCAGCTACTGGGGAGGCTGAGGCAGGAGAATTGCTTGAACCCGGGAGGCAGAGATTGCAGTGAGCTGAGATCACGCCATTGTACTCCCACTTGGGCAACAAGAGTGAAACTCCATCTCGAAAGAAAGGAAAATGAAGAGGGTCTTAGAGGGTCTTAAACTGACCCGCTCTCCTGCTAGTCTGTTTGGGTGAGTGTCCCACACGCACCTGAGTACCCAGGCCTCTGGGGTACCCCTGCCGGCTGCCCTCTCCCACTGTGAACCAATCATGGAGTCCCAGACAGCTGGATGGAGGATATTTAGGGAAGGAGGCTCTTTATAAAAACCTCTAGTGATCTGAGTCCAAATCTCAGGTGAATACAAGCACTTCAGACCCAAACAAACCAAAGGTGGAGATGAACATCAGCTTTGAGCCACCGGGAACACCTCAGTTTTTTCTTTCATTATGTACCAAGGTGTTCTAATTATTGTTGCTATCTGTTATGCTGTAAAATATTTTATCGGTTGCACCACTTTGCAGCATTTTGTCTAAAGCTCTTAACTGTCATAAACACACCTAACTATCTGCCAATGTGGAATACGAAATAATTATTATGTGAGTGACTGATTTACTTTGAAAAATCAAAAACAGGCTAGGCACAGTGGCTCACGCCTGTAATCCCAGCACTTTAGGAGGCCAAAGCAGGCAGATCACTTAAGGTCAGGCGTTCAAGACCAGGCTGGCCAACATGGTGAAATCCTGTCTCTACTAAACAAAATAAACAACAAAAAAAACCCCCACAAAAATTAGCTTGGCATGGTGGCATGTGCCTGTAGTCTTATCTACTTGGGAGGCTAAGGCACAAGAATCACTTGAACCCAGGAGGCGAAGGTTGCGGTGAACCCAGATTGCACCACTACACTCCAGCCTGGGCAACAGAGCAAGACTCCACCTCAAAAACAAAAACAAACCAAAAGGAAACCCTGAGTCTTGGAGCATCTGTGCCCATCATGTATCATCTCCCAGACTGGCCTAGGTTCTAACCTCGTGGTCTCTTGCTATGTGACCGCGTCAGCCTCCAGCTGGGCCCCTGCCTCTGGCTCCCACCCTCCCACCATGGCCAAGCCATTATCCTCATGCTACCAAAGTGACTCCTAACACAAAAGTCCGAGCACGTCTGTCCCTTGCTGTGACCTCCTGGGCATCAGCTCTCCTTGACATTTCCACCTAGGCTCCCTGCTTTCCTTCTTTCACTCCAGGGGGCAGGCTGGATCCCCAGGACAGGCAGGACAGCGACTTCCCCCAGGAAAAAGAGGGAATCAGGACTGCTGGTCTTGGGGTGTGACCAGGCGAGGCTTCTGGTCCCTCAAGGGCAGGGTGCTCCTTCCCATGCCCTGGGCTGTCCCCATCCCTTTGGTCTGGCTAACTTGGCATCATCCTTCTATGTTAGGGCCAGAGCCATGTAAGCCTCACGCCGGGAAAGCCTTGTGTGGCCCTCCGAGAATGCTTCCTTCCTGGCTCTCCTGATTCCTCCTCCGGCCTGCAACTCCAAGGACCCTGTCTGTCTTGATTATCGGTGTGCCCTGCAGTGTCTTGGGGCCCATAGAAGGTGCTCAGTAAATATCCAGTAAATGAATGAATGGGATGGGAGGAGGGAGAGGCACACACAGGGGAGGGAGGCGGGATTTCAGGTTAGAGTGGTTCCAGGAAGCTGAGCGCTCCAGAGCGGGAAGGTGAGGGTGACCACCCTGTCCCACCCATTCCCCTGGCTCCCGAGTGTCACTCACAGGTAAGCTCGGCCCATGTAGCCCCCGGGTTGTTGATGCCTCGAAGCGTGAAGCCCCTCAGTCCTTCATAGAGCAGCTCCCGGTACCGGATCCGGAAGCCCAGGAGGACGCCATTGATCTTGTCCTCAGCTGGCGGCTGCAGGGAAGGGAGCAGGGAATGGGGAGGGAGCCCGGACCACCGCCCACCCCACCCCATGCCCTCTTATCGTGACTTCTGCAGCCACAGAGCAGTGTCTGTGTTTCAACCAGGAAAAGAAATCAAGTTAACATTGAGAATTTTAAATTTACAAAGCACTTCCGATGAGGCGATTTCATCCCTGCAGTATTCCCTGGAAGAAGGGAAGGGCAGGAATCCGTAATTGCCTTTTACCCAAGCAGGGAACCGAATCTCAGAGATGTTAAGGAACTTGCCCAAGATCACACAGCATCATTGGGGGCTGGAGCACACAGCTGTTTTCACAGAGCTGCTCCTTGTTCAGTGACTTTGTCTTCAAGGGCTGCCCTCCCCTAATCACCAGCCTCCCCAGGCCTGCTGGTCCCTGCCTTCACACCTGGATGTCTCTTCCTGGTGTTTCCTGCAAGCTGAGCCCTCTCCTACTCTTAGTACTGCAAAGGTGAGTGCGCCCCTCACCCCTTCATCCAATTCTCCTTTGCTGCTTCTCCTGTCTACAGCTCAGCTGCAGAGCAGACTTCGGGAGAAGGTGGGAACTACTTCTTAATGATACCGCATATAAAGAATGGGCTGAGCAGTGGGGCCAACATGGTGAAACCCCATCTCTACTAAAAATATAAAAATCAGCTGGGTTAGGCCGGGTGTGATAGCTCATGTCTATAATCTCAACACTTTAGGAGGCCGAGGTAGGTGGATCACCTGAGGTCAAGAGTTTAAGACCAGCCTGGCCAACTCGGTGAAACACCATGTCTACTAAAAATACAAAAATTAGCTGGGTGTGGTGGGGGGCACCTGTAATTCCAGCTACTTGGGAGGCTGAGGCAGGAGAATCGCTTGAATCTGGGAGGTAGAGGCTGCAGTGAGCCGAGATCATGCCACTGTCCTCCAGCCTGGGTGACAGAGCAGGACTTTGTCTCCAAAAAAAAAAAAAAGAAAAAAAAGAAAAAGAAAAAGAAAAAAACCAGAAACCTGCTGGAATGGCTCAGCCTTTATTGGCTCCTTATGGCTTCCCCAGCTGCTGTGGGCACCTCCCAGCCCCCTCTGCCGAGTTGCCCCAGCCTCATCCTGGTCACAGGAGCACTAGGTCATGTTCATCTAAGGGAGTGTCCTCTCCTTGAGGCTGTGTGTCTCAGGCTGGGGAGGGGCTGGGGGGCCCTCCTGGCTTTGTCTTCAAGGGCTTTCTCTATGGGGGGCAGCAGACGGCTGAAGGTGAGTGCCTGCCCCTTTGATCAGAAGTGGTGACAGGAATTCAGTGCTTTGGGGCCTCTGTGGGTGACCTGCTAAGTCAAGGCTGGACTTCAGAGAGCACAGGAGGGCCCCACAGGGCAGGACCCACGAGTAGCCTGGTTGCTGAGGTTTGCCGGTGGTCTTCCCCAGGCCATGGCAGTGCCCACCAAATTGTGGGCAACTGGAAGGGGTATATGGAGGAAGGGGGGCATTTTCTCTCTACTTGGACAGCAATGGTGACAGGCATGGATCTCTATAAGGAATCCCTTTATTGACCAGAGGTGGCTTCATAGAGGCTCTGGGGGCCCTGAGAGCCCCAAGCATTTTCCAGTCCAAGGACTCAGCAGACCTAAGGCTAATAATACACCTGGCCCTGCCACTCACGGGCTGTGTGACCTGGGGCCATTCGGGTTCCGCCCTGAGTCTCAGTGGTCATCTGCAGAAGGGGATGACAGCAGCTGGCTGATGTGACTGTCTGGAGAGCGTAATGAGGTGTGTTATGTGAGTGTAGGCATGTGCATGTATGTGCACTTGTGTGCATAGAATGTTCCGTGACATGCACACGCCTGGATTTCTCATGGCTTCCCAGGTGCTCTGGTGGCAGAGAACCTGGGGGCTCCATGCAGCCCTGGTGGGGACTGCTGGCCTTCCAGTCCCAGAGCAGAGCTTGTCTGAGTCTTCATGGAGACTTCCTGCCTGCTGGGCTGTACCTGCCATCGGATTAGCACGGAGGTGGTGGTGTGGGGTGTCACCGAGAGGATGGTGGGCGCTTCGTCGGGGGCTGTGGAGAGAGGCAGATAGGTGGGTTCTGGGGGCCGTGGCTTCAAGTCCCCCAGGAGCCCACGGGGACCAGATTCTGCTAACACTGGACTTCGGGACAGGTCCAGCCTGCACTGGCCTCCATGCTGCTGGCCCAACTTCTGCAGAACAAAGGGACAGTGTGAAGGGGAGGGAGGGAGGGTTGTAAGCTGACCCAGCCCAAACCCAAGGGTCCCAGAGCCCCCTCCACTCTGCCCCTCAGAGACACAGGCCACTTTTGCTGCTGCTGAGACCTCCCCATCCCACTCATTGGCAGGGACACAAGGAAGGAATGTGCCACAGGCCGGGCTGGGCCTGGGACCCTGAGCCCTTGGCAAAGGTGTCTCTGTCTCTGGCCCAAGCCTCCCTGAGACCCTAACCCGGGAGCCGAAGGGCCCAGTGGGCCCCATGCCCTGTCATCTTTGGAGGCCCCTCCCCTTAGAAGAGAATGCCCCAAGCCCAGGAAGCAGCCAGTGGGCCGGGAGAGAGACTGCTGGGGGCGGGCACTGACCGGCCTGCAGGGTGGTCAGTGACTCCGACTCCTCACTGAACTCGCTGTCGCCAATGTCATTGGTTGCCTTCACTCGGAACTTGTAGGACGTGAAGGGCTTAAGCCTGTGGGGGGAAATCAGGCCCAATGAGCCAAGGTGCTCCTTAAAACCCTTGCCCCGTGCCACTAAGGAGTCTCCCTGATCTGCTCAGGGAAAGGGGTAGGGTGCAAGCCCACTACACAGAAGGGAACACTGAGGCTCAGAAAGGAGCTTTGCTACAAATCGGACAAACTGGAGCCCAGCCCCAGGGGTCCCACGTACCCAGACCAGGTCCTCCAGACCATGCCAGCTCGGGGTGACTTTAGCCCCAGTTATAAGCCACAGCTTCCTGAGAAGGAAATGTCTGCAGATTCCTCACCTCCTAGAATCATGCAGCCAGTGAAATCACCAGTACCTTCTGCTCCAAATGAACTCCTTCCCTGCGCCCCAACAAACTGCCAGCTCTTGTTTTTTGTTTTGTTTTAAGATGGAGTCTTTTTTTTCTTTTTTTGAGACAATCTCTCTCTGTCACCCAGGCTGGAGTGCAGTGGTGTGATCTCGGCTCACTGCAACCTCCGCTTCCTGGGTTCAAGCGATTCTTGTGCCTCAGCCTCCCGAGGAGCTGGGATAACAGGCGCATGCCATCATGCCCAGCTAATTTTTGTATTTTAGTAGAGACAGGGTTTCGCTATCTTGGCCAGACTGGTCTCAAACTCCTGACCTCAAGTGAGCCTCCTGCCTTGTGCTGCGATTATAGGTGTGAGCCACCGCCCCCAGTCTTTCTTAAATTTAGTAAATTAGAGAAGAGTTGAGCTTCTCAAGAGTTAAGCAGTACTTCATCTCTATAAGCCTTATTTCCTCTGGGAGCAAACGCCTCTCTTTTAGATTGATGGGGGTTGGGAGAGGTGGGGAAGAAAGTATTGCTCAAAACTCCTGGTCATGTCAACTGGAATATAAAAAATACAACCACTCGGAATTAAATTGAAGCTAGAATTTTAACTCCACTCCCCTATTAAAGCTGGAGAGGAAGAGGCTGCCCGGCTGGAAGAATCACTAATGAAGGATGACAGGCACTTCACTAGAGGGAACTTCTGGGCTCCAGAAATAATAATGAAGAGGCAATCTAACAGGGTTCAGGAGGAACAGAGGGAGGGGCAGCGGGGTAGAGAGGGTGAGGGTGGACACGGAGACCCCTGGGTGGTGCGTGCTAGGAGGAGAGCTGGGGGCAGGCTGGAGGTGTTCTCAGAAGGCCCCCCGACCCAGTGGACCTTCTGACAACAGCTGGCTGATGTGCTGTTCCCAGCAGGGGGAGGCGTCGTGGGAATGCTGGCGTGGACCCGGGCCTTACCTGTCCACAATGAAGCTGGAGGCGTTGTGGCTGACGGAGGCCGAGTGCAGTGCCCACCTGCCGCTGGGCAGCTCGCGGGTCTGGATGGTGTAGTAGCGCACAGGGGAGAGGCCGTCGCTCCCCGGCTCCCAGGACAGCAGCACGCTGCGCGCTCTCACATCCTCCTGCTGTGCCACCGGCCTGCTGGGGGGCTGCGGGCGGTCTGGGAGATGGCAGAGGGGGAGGAGCAGGTGAGCCGGCGGGCCCAGCGCGGTGGAGGGGGCTGGACTTTCTCCAGAAGGAAAGGAGGAGATCTGGGCTCAGGCCTGGCATCCCCTTCCCATCTCAATTCCATGCACACAGGATCCTTGCAGGTTCCACACCTGGGTACAGCCAGCACCTCTCTCTGGGTCAGAGACTCACCCTCAGGCTCCTAGAGCCCCAGGGCCTGGGAACTTACAGCTCCTCAGGGCAGCTCCAAGCAGGGACTGACGGTGAGGAGGGACAAACACCCACCCCACTCCTTTGCTCCTGCCTGAAATGAATGAGGCCGAGCGGACCCTGCGCTGTCTCCCGATGGAGTGGGACTAGGCCGTTTCCCTATGAGGGACGCTGCTTCAGTCCAGGCCCCAGCGAGGCTTCCTTCTCTCCCCAGCCTCACTGCCCCTCCCTCCTGTGGGCTTCTCCAACCTCAGCATTACTGGAATTCAGAACACATGACTCTGGGTAGGGGCATCTGTGCTCTGCAGGAGGCTTAGCAGTGTCCCTGGCCTCCACCCATGCCAGTAGCACCCCCACCCTGTGACAACCAAAATGTCTCCAGAGAGGGCCAATGTGCCCTGGGCCAAAGTAGTCAAGAAGCACGGTCCTACTGGTTTTTCCCCC
>PVKP010037140.1:0-21877 GCA_004027715.1 Plecturocebus donacophilus | reverse complement strand
AAATAGGGGAGGGACAGTGGGGAGGGGGAGGGACAGTGGGGGGTGAGGAGTTGTGGGGAGATAGCATGGGGAGAAACGCCAGATATAGGTGAAGGGGAGGAAGGCAACAAATTACACTGCCACATGTGTACCTATGCAACAATTTTGTATGTTCTTCACATGTACCCCAAAACCTAAAATGCAATAAAAAACAAAGTCTCTATCTTTAGCCTTCCCTTTGACTGATGCTCCCCTACAATCCCCACCAGCTCTTGTGAGATTTAGTTATACAGGTTGAGTGATAATCTCATAAAAAAGGTCAATTCCATAAAAGTCACATGTCAATATTAGACACCAGACGTCATTCATCTTATCAGTAGCTGGGGTATTTAAAAGTAGGGAGATTCTTGTTCGTATGAATTGATAGAAGCATAGAACTGACTAAAATCAACATTGTAGATTAAGTGAATATATAGAAAACTTCTTCTATCACCAGGAGTCTAAGCTCCATGGAAACTATGGGAGAGAGGCATTTTTTTTAAGAGACACTACTATACCAGCCAAAGGAATCCAGATTTTAGAGAAGAGAATAAATATTTCTAGAAGAAAGCTTTCCTTGACTAGACAGTTTGCTCCATATTTTCTTGTCCTTCATCTTCACCCACTAATCCAGTCCACTGAGAAAAATATCCACCAAACCATGGATACCAGTGGGTATTGCCAGGTTTGTGAGCATTTCCACTGGCACTCACCTTCCTTTACTGTGCACCTCTCTCCCTTCATGGCCACTTAGCCCACATTGGCAGAGTGTTGAGGAGATTTTAGCTGGACAAGACATTTACTGTGGGGTTTCTCTGGGGACTTTTCATTTTTTCTTAATTTAAAAAATTTTAAGAACAATGTAATCATGCTCATGATAGTTTAAAAAGTAGAGAAATGGCAACAAAAAGTTATCCAACTTTCTATGATAATGATTAATTTATTTGCTTCTTATAACATTATATATGGGTGTACTTTCAATTTTTCTCTAAGGCTCTGGAAGCCCCATCTTGGAAGGTCACAGCTTAGCTATAGGATTGCTGTATGACCTGATGATCCTCAGGGGCCACAGTTTTCTGTGTGGTCTGAGTTAGAGCCCTTTAAAGAGTAGAGGCTTCAGAATAAGAAGTCTTTTAAATGGAGCCAGCTTTGCAATGAGTCAAGTGTGAGATGCTTGGAGGACATAAAGCTTAGTGCTGTCCAGCCTGCCAGACATCTAGTTAATACGTTGATTTTAAAGCATGCAACTGTCGCAGAGTTCTTGCTTCCTCTTAGTCTTCCTTGTGTTTTCAACTCTTCCACCATCAGTTTTGGCCAGACTAGAGAGGGGTTAAAGACAGGCAGAGAAGCTTCCACACCTCCCATGGCAGAAGAGAGAAATGAATATATAAATCAATGGATGAATCAATAAATCATGAATGATTGAAGAGAGGAAACCACAAGAATCAAATTAGATCCTTTCTACCAGTTTAGTTAAAAAAACGATGTGGAAGAATTAGTGGAGATAAACAGGACTATAATGATTATGTATTACATATATATAATTAAAATGATTATATCTAGAAAGTGTTATAATATTATTATCAGTAGATTTTAACTTCCAATGCCCTGGATAACTTGAGATAAATGAGAATTTGATGTAATTTCTGGCAATTTCAAGGAGCTCCTAAATTATATCCCCTTTCCCTAGGAAGCAAAATATTTTATTTACCAGAAAATACCATCCAGATGTTGTTTTGTTTAATAGTAATTTGTTCAACAAGTGTTTACTGGATATCCCTGTGCTGGGCACTGTGTTGTGAGCTTGGGATACAGACATAGTCTCTGATCTCATAGAATTGATAGTCTCCTAGCAGATGCATTGAACAAGAATAAAATTATCATGATTGTCATGAAAAACTAAGTGGCTATGAGAGCATAAGACGGGAGGATATCACTGATTCTCAGGGAATCGGGGAAAGGTTCCCTGAGGAACAGTTGTTTCATCTGAGACTTCAAAGGTAAATAAGAATTTGTCAGGTGAAGGGGCAGGGACAATGAGAAGCAGTGTTCTCTGCAGAAGGAGCGCACACAGACACCAGTCAGGATGAAGCCAAGGTACTACAAGCAACTTGGCTGGAGCAAAGAGAAAGCCAGGAGGGCAATACATAGAGATGTCTGGCAGCCCATAAGCCACAGGGAGGGTTTTAGTGATAGTTCTACTACTGCTGTCATTGTTATTAAATTATTTTTTCATTATTGACAAGTCATTTTTCAAAGAGGTTTTCAATGTTTTTTTTTTTTTTTTTTTCACTTTATAACACACCTAGGTGTATCTTTGTGTCCTCAGGTATATTCTTGTCTTTGGCCCAGTCCCTCTCACCTCTCAGTGTGGCACCATAAATGTAGTTCTTGATGGTGCAGCTTCCTCACCCTTTTTGAGTATCTTGCATGAGCTCTGGATTCCACATTGGATCCTTGGAAAACTCACCCTACACTCAGTTTGCTGCCTCTTTCAGCAGCTTTCAATCCATATGACTATTTTGTCCAAAGCTATTTGAATTAATTGTGAAACTGAAATTTCAAGAGACGATATATTAATGTTTCACTCACATACAAACATCTAAAATTTATAGCATCCTATTAAAAAAAAAAGCCAAAGCAGAGAAAAGCTGAACTAACCTAAACAGATCCCTCTGGCTGGTTTTCACTATTCATCCCCATTAAATGCAAAACGTGTGTTACTCCAGATGGCCACAGCTCTCTTCTCCCTCAGTAAAGGAACTATAAACAAAACAAACCAGATGATTGACTTCCATGGTGGTTTTCATTTTCCAAAGCATTTAGTTGGCTTCCTGTTATTATTTCTGATGCTGCTAGTTTCAAGTAATAGTTGCTGGTAAGTGCTAAAGAGCATCATGTAGTAGAAATGACCTGGGCTTAGAAACCTTGGTTCCAAGTCCTGGCTTTAATCCCCCATTTGCTGGTGTGTAATATTTCTCTGCTGCAGTGTACCCATCACCCATAGATGGTTGATGGTTTGGACAGGACCATCATAGTGGTTCCATACAGCTTTAGGGAAGAAAAAAAAGTCCTTTCCTTTCTGATCTCCTAGATTCTCTGGCTGGGGCTCTATAAAATTAATCTGACAAAAGATAGACTGACAAAGAAAAGCAAACAGAAGTTTATTAGCATGTGCATCACACATACCCATGAAAGTGCTCAACAATGAGTAACTCAAAGAGGTAGTTAGAATTTGGGGTGTAGATAACTAACAGTAGGGGAAATGGAGGGGGAGATAGGGCACTATGGAACAGCAAAGGGCTTTCTGAAAAGATAAATTGGCCCTTGGGAGAACAGGAAGGTGATGGTTTATGACAGTGTATGTCTGGGTGTGCTGTGGACTTCTAGAGAGATTATAGTTGCTCGTAGAGAGGGGATTTATGACAATTGAGTTCTTTGGGGAGCCTCTGCTTGTGGGCAGATAAAGGATTTCAAGAACTCATATGCCTTCAGCTCAAAATAATTCTTATGTCAAAGTGGCATATTTTGGGGTAACATACCCTGTTTTCCTTCACAGCCCTAAAATAATAGCTATTTTATGATCTTATCCACTGGCTCACTAAAATTTATCATCTTCTTTATTGATGACTCTGTCTGAGTGTTGAGCACTCTAATTTGCTTTGTTGATGAATAACGATGACCAGGTTGACATCTACAAGTTGCCTAACATCTGTTCATAAAGAAATGTTCACCTCTGTCAAGATCTATGAAAAGCTTTACCTGTGAAGAGTATATGTTTCAGTGCTATGGACTAAAAGGGAGTGGGAACATTGCTTATCTCTCTAATTCGAATCAAATTGTATGTTGAAAGATGGATGCCAGTCACTTAATTTACCTCAAATGGCGCAGTCCAGCTAGTACCAGGAGATACTGTGAGCTTGGGATACAGACATAGTCTCTGATCTCATAGAATTGATAGTCTCCTAGTAGATGCATTGAACAAGAATAAAATTATCATGATTGTCATGAAAAACTAAGTGGCTATGACAGCATAAGACAGGAGGATGTCACTGATTCTCAGGGAATTAGGAAAAGATTTTTTTTTACTTGGAAAGCACAGGATTATTCAGAAAATAATTTACTAACTGGAAGCAAAAAGAGAAGAAATGATGACGGAAAACAATTTTCTTTTCCTTCCTTCCTTCCTTCCCTCCCTCCTTCCTTCCTTCCTTCCTTCCCTCCCTCCCTCCCTCCCTCCCTCCTTTCTTCCTTCCTTTCCCTCCCTCCCTCCCTTCCCTCCTTCCCTCCTTCTCTCCTTCCTTTCTATTTCTTTTTTTTTTTTCCAAGTCTCACTTTGTTGCCCAGGCTTAAGTGCAGTGAGATCTTGGTTCACTGCAACCTCTGCCTCCTGGATTCAAGCAATTCTCATGCCTCAGTCTCGCAAGTAACTAGGATTACAGGCATGCACCACCACATCCGGCTACTTTTTGTAGTTTTTAGTAGAGACAAGATTTCACTATGTTGGCCAGGCTGGTCTCAAACTCTTGGCCTCAAGTGATCCACCTGCCTCGATCTCCCAAAGTGCTGGGATTACAGGCATGAGCCACTGCACCCAGCCAGAAATTTTTTTGTCCTTTAGTATCCAAGTGAATGTTCAGCCAAACCATAAACATGCTTACCACGGAATTATTCAGAGCCATTTTGCTTGCTTTGATGCTGGCCTCTTTAAGACAGAAAGTTAGTTCTGAAGAAGAGGGAGGGCTATCTTGTCACCAAAGAAGCTGGAAAAACCTCTTTGTATCCAGAAAAGGTCCTGCATAATTGTTCTTATAGAGGTTCACTTTTAAATATATTTTCATTTTATTCCTCAACTATGAATAAAAGTAATTAAACTATTTAAAAAGGCAAAGAAAGCTGGACAGAACCAAAAATATCCTTATATTTGGGAGTGTCCTTATTCTTCTTAGGAGACATAAGGTGATATATTTTGGTGTCTGCAATTTGCATTCAAATGATTCAATTAAAATATGTAAATATATTATATGTGTACATACATATGTATATATGTGTATCTGTATGTATATGTATGTTTGTGTACATGGTGGGTACATAGATCTGTTTGGGAAATTTTAGGGATGGACATTGTTTGCAATGCCTCTATCTCAAGCATGTTAACTAGAAAGAAGCTGTCATCATAGACTGGGAATGGTGGCTCACACCTGTAATCCCAGTACCTTGGGAGGCCAAGGTGGGTGAATTCGAGACCAGGAGTTCGAGACCAGCCTGGCCAACATGGTGAAACCTGTCTCTACTAAAAAAACAAAAATTAGCTGGGTGTGGTGGTAGCATGTGCCTGTAGTCCTAGCTACTCAGGAGGCTGAGGCACAAGAATAGTTTGAACCCAGGAGGTAGAGGTTGCAGTGAGCTGAGACTGCACCACTGCACTCCAGCCTGGGTGACAGAGAGAGAGTCTGTCTAAAAAACAAACAAACAAAGAAGCCATCATCATCTTGCAAACGTCAGCAGTTCACAGAAACTAAATCTTAAAAATAAGAAATGACACAGCAACAGGATTAATGGATCAGCGAATTTAATGGACTTCTTTAGTCACAGATTTTGAACAGAATTAAATATATGTTAAGAACCATTCAGGGAAGAAATATGAAAGCTATCTATCTATTCTTCTGAATTCTTAGGAAAATAGGGATTAGAAAGAGACTTTAGGCTTTAGTGTATACCTAGTAGAGATTTCTTTCCAGTCTAAAACAAGTCAAATGTTGGAATGAGCTCTGGGGCTGGGCCCAGGTTTAGTGAACTTTGCAGTGAGTACTACAGAGTAGAAAGCAGAGAGACTGCTGAGCTTCCACCCACTGACCTTGACCAGAGGAGACAAATAGAGTAGAAGGTACTACGTGGCTAAGTTCTTTACATTCCTTTGGCATCTCCTCTCTGCAGAAAAATAGGGGCAAGAAACTTAAAGGCAGACTATGCTGCTTTTAAAAAATCTTTGCTATTTTGCATTTATACTGATGCATCTCTTATTTAATTAAAAAATTTGGCATTCTAAGGTGTTTTCTTTATTGTTATATGCACACTTCCGTTTCTGATCAGCTGGAAAGTAGGATATTCTCAGAAGATCTGTCACAACTCTGGGTGGATTGTGTGCATACTTTTAATTGAATTCTCATTTTACTTTTTTTTAATTGAATTCTCATTTTATTTTTAACTTCTGGAACAGATGGAGGCTGGGTCTAAACGAAGTTTTCAATAAGTATTTGAAAATGGTGGTTGACCAATCCTACCAGTCATTTGATCAGTTTACATCATCTACTCTGTACCACATGTCCGGGTTGGGGGATATTTTTGTCAAAATGTAACTGTTGTGGGATTAACTCTTTAAAAAGTTTCACTGGACATCAATAATGGACAGTCATAAATTAAAAATAGGTAACTTATACATTGAGGTAGGTATAGGATGTGATGTTCAGGTTGAGAAGAAGGGAAAAGTACTCAAGGAGAACAGTAGTGAATGATGAATTGGCCATAGCTGAATAAGATTACTAAGGCCACTTAATGAATTCAGTAGAGAAGAGCACCCTCATCTATTAGAGATATTGTTGGGGGCATGATAGGAAGGAAATGTAGAAGGAGTGCATTGGGTTTTCCCTGCTATGAAGCAAATGGAATGGAGTGAGGAGGAGATAGAAAGTTACAGGCAGAAGACAGGCTCTATAGAAGAGATGGAAAGAGGAACTAAGAAGGTGGACCCAAAGTTGTCTTATCTGAGTAATAGCCCCAATGCCAACGACAACAGATGGCAAGTAACAAGGATTCTTCCGGTTTTTTAAAAATAAAAATGTAAAACTTTTTATTTTTAATTGACAAATAATAATTACATATATTTATGGAGTACAATATGATGTTTTGATATATGTTTATAAGGTGAAATGATTAAATAAGGCTTTTCTCTTTTTTGAAATGGTGTCTCACTCTGTTGCCTGGCTGGAGTGCAGTGGTGTGATCCTGACTCACTGCAACCTCCATCTCCTGGGTTCAAGCGATTCTCAGGCCTCAGCCTCCCAAGTAGTTGGAACCACAGGTGCCTTCCACCTAGCCTGGCTGATTTTTGTATGTTTAGTACAGATGGGGTTTCACCATGTTGGCCAGGTTGGTCTTGAACTCCTGACCTCAGGTGATCTGCCCGCCTCAGCCTCCCAAAGTGCTGGAATTATAGGTTTCAGCCGCCACACCTGGCCTAAGTCAGGCTATTAACAAATCCGTTATCCCACGTGCCTATCACTTTTTGTGGTAAAAACATTTAAAATCTACTGTTTCAGTTTTGAAATACATAATGCATTATTACTTATATTCACCATTCTGTGCAATAGATCAGTAAAGGTTATCCCTCCTGTCTAACTGAAACTTTGCATGCTTTGATCAAGCATCTCCCCTTTCGCCTCCATCCCCTCCCCCTGCCTCTGGTAACCATCACTCTACTCTCTACTTCTATGAGTTCAAATTTTAGATTTCACATGTAAGTAAGATCATCTGGCATTTGTCTTTCTATGCATCGCTTATTTTGCTTAGTGTAATGTCCTGTAGGTTTGTTCATCTATGTTATTGCAGATGACGGATTTCCTGATATTTCAATGCTGAATAGTATTCCATTGTGTATATATACCACTTTTTCTTTATCCATTCATCTGATGATGGACACCTAGGTAGCTTCTATATCTTGGCTATTGTGAATAATGCTGCAGTGAACATGGGAGTGAAAGCTGTTTGGCATATTAATTTCAGTTCCTTTGTATACATACCCAGAAATGAGGTAACTGGATAATATGGTAATTCTAATTTTAGTGTTCTGAGGAATCTATATACTGTTTTCCATAAAGGTTGTACTAATTTACATTCCCACCAACAGTGCACATGAATTCTCTTTTCTCCATACTCTTACTGACACTTAGTTTCTTTCATCTTTTTGTTAATATCCACTCTCACAGGTATTAGGTGATACTTCATTGTGGTTTTAATTAGCATTTCCCTGATGATCAGTGGTAATGAGCATTTTTTCATATACCTGTTGACATTGGCATGTCTTCTTTTGAGAAAGGACAGCTTTTGATTAGATTATTTGTTTAGCTACTATTGAGTTGTCTGTGTTCCTTACACGTTTTGGATATTAACCAGATGTCAGATGTATGCTTGCAAATATTTTCTTCTGACCTGTGATTGTCTCTTCTGTAATCAGGATTCTTATAGCAGGAATAGCCATTCAGCAAGTATTTATCGGGCACCTATCTGGTTGACAAAAAAAGTGACTGCAAAACTAGAAGAGTATTTATGAAACTCAAACAGATTAGAACCTCTCTCATATGGACAATAAAAAGAATGGCTCAGGCTTGCTCTAGGAGTAGCTCAGGAGCCAAAGGATGATCTGAGAACTGGAGGGATTTATCAACCTGGGGCTACTTAAAATCACATCTTGAAATCTCAGTCTTGCAAACTGAGGAATAAGGTGTGCAGCCCTCTAAGCCCTCACCTACCTAGTTTATAGTCTCTTACTGTGATATATGCCATCCCTCTCTTCATTGAACATTGCCTTATGGCCTATTACATCAGATAGTGCTGGCCCCAGGACAGTCTGGGGGTCCTCAACACCCAACTCAGCTGCCCTCTGCTGTACTTCATGGCTCTGCATGAGAGTGACTTCAGCACATTGAATGGGCCTACTTTTGAACAAGCACTCCTCAGCGCTCTATGTGCCAAGCTCTGTTGGTTCTAAAAATGTTACAAATAATAACTCATTTAATTGGTTTTCTTAAAAATTCTATGAGGTAGGTGTTTTTCTTATCCCAATTTTACAAATGAGGAAACTGAGGCACAGTGAGGTTAAATAACTTGCCTAAGATCCACAAATGGCCCACTACCTTCTATAGAATGGGCTTTGCCTCATAGATCCTGGCATCCCCTCAAGGCAGTGCAGCCCCTACTCTGGCTTCCAGAGGAGGTGGCAGACTTCTAGGCAGACATTCATTAGCAGCTTGTGCTAGGTCAGCATGGACTCCAAAATTCACATCTCCTGCATCAGTTGTCTCCTACTGTCTTTCTTTTTGATTGAGACCAATTTGTCCTTCCCTTCTTCCTTCCTTTTAAAATGGGATTTTTGTTGGTAGTTATTATTTGTTGGAGAAGGGTCCCTTGGAACAGAAAACTGTCACCAAGAGAACTATCCTAGGAGCATCAAGTGGTTTGCCCTATGTTTTGGGAGCCCGTGGAAGTGGGTACTATTAATATTTTGCCTTAATTATCTTAGATATTGCTATTAAGGGGTGCTAATAGATGTACAGAAGATTAATGCAAAACTATTTTATTCTTCGATGAAATTATTCAGTTAAGCTCAGTGTGGAAAGGACAATCTGTCCTTTTCCTTACCCATGGGACAAAAGAGTCATAATCAATATGTGTCTTACAGTCTAGGTTATTCATCTGGTATAATCTGTTGAAATTGGGGTTGGCGGGGGGGCATGGGGTTGAAGAACGAGTGCTTCAGCAGAATAGTCCATGTAATGCTCCCTTGAGATCGCTCCACTACCTTAAATGGAAGAGACACTCTCTCCTTCTCCCTGCAATATTCTGGGCTTCTGTAGGTATATCCAGAGAGGATATGTACACACTGCCACCAGGCACACACACTCACATGCACTCACACTCAGGAATTTTGGCAGAATAGTCTAGGAAGGAGAAACACAACATTACCTGGAACACCCCCATGGCCCACCCCATCCACTTGGAGGGAGCATTCTAAGAAGCAAAGACAGATGTTAACTTCTCACACCCAAGGGCCTACCAGCCCAGTACAAAGTCTCACCTAGCAGTGATATCTCCTTTCACTACAGAAACACTAAGAAAAATTAGAAAACATGAAACTAAAGAATCTTTTAAAAAATCTTGGGTCAGAACTAATTCTTAGGCAAAACACTCATCTCACTGAATTTCTACATGAGAATAGCTTTTGGCATAAGAGTTATCATCCCCTCTCCCAGAGCAGACCCCTGCAAGGGCAGAGAAAGGGAAGGAGGATTTCTTTTTCTAAGCATAATGTCTCTTGTTCTACCTATAAAATAATGGAGGGCAGGGACTATGCGTATCTCACCCACAGCTGAATCTCTAGTTCCCGGGGCATAGCAGGCACTTGTTCAATGTCTGCTGGCATTTTTCATATAAAAAAAACCAGGTAAATCCACAAGTATCCTGGTACAACAGCCAGATACATTCCCTTCCTTCTCAAATTCCTTTATAAAGAGGCAGCTGAGAACTGCCTGAGTAACTCTGTTAAGAGTGGTTCCTCCTAACCTCTGTAGGTAGGGATTGCCACTGGGGCTCAAAGAGAACCACAAGACAAGAAAGTCATCATTGCAACAAATCACAGATTCAGGCCAAAGACATACTCAGAAACTGCAGCCACCAAAGAAATGCCCATAACCAATAAACTGAGATCCAGAATTGAGAAGTCAGGCCCAGATCACAAGCAGAAAGCATAAAGTAGTTAGTCAATTCAGGACACAGAATTCAAAGCTGAGACGTGGGGCCTAAGCAGAGATCAAAGGTATGCAAGGTACACGGAAGGTGCCCAAAGTTAATCTTATCGCATCAAATATATTTAAGACATAACTCATCTATGTGTGAGTGGGTGGACCTAGTTTACGGTCTTTTATTGTGATATATGCCATCCCCTTCCTCATCACACATTGTTTAAACATTTCTAAAATTTGTGCAGTAAAAATAAAAGTTTTCCCTTTATGGCAAAAGAGAAAAAAATGTTAGTTTTCATTCTCAAGACCTGCTCCTCATCCTCAACAACTCCCCATCTGAGCAGGGAGTATGCTCTCACCCTCATACATTCAATTACTTGCATGAGAAGCTGGGAACCATTCTTGACTCCTCACTAAGTTCCATTGATTTTACCTGTTAAATGTTCCTAGAATATATCACTTATTCCACACTTGCTAAGAGTATCTGGAACATGTCCCTTCTTTTGGACTTGCTAAATGTATTTTGGAATATGCCTGATACAGTTTGGATGTGTGTCCTCACCCAAATCTCATATTGAAATGTAATCTCCAGTGTTGGAAGTGGGGCCTGGTGGGAGGTGATTGGATCATGAGAGTGAATTTCTCATGAAGGGTTTAGCACCATCCTCACTGGTACCGTTCTCAAGATAGTGAGTTCTTGTGAGATCTGGTCATTTAAAGTGTGTAGCACCGCCGCCACCCGCCTCACTCTCTTACTTCTGCTTTCACCATGTGACATGCCTGCTCCCCTCTTGCCTTCTGCCATGATTGGAAAATTCCTGAGGCCTCTCCAGAAGCAGATGCCACTATACTTCCTGTACAGCCTGTGGAATCCTGAGCCAATTAAAACTTTTTTGTTCATGTATTACCCAGTCTCGGGATTTTCTCTATAGCAATGCGAGAACAAACTAATACAATGCCTCTTCTTCTAGACTTGCTAAACGTTCTGGAACCTGTTCCTTCCACTGTACTTACTGCTGTATTTCATGCCCTACTTAAAGACAATTTTCTCTCATCTGGGTTATAGCAACAACTTCCTAATTGGTCTCCTATCTTCCAGGCCTTCCCCACCCACGTAGCCTCCCCTGTCTAGACAGGATGATCTTTCTGTCACATATTTTCTTCTTTCCCTTAAATAGAACCCAATCATATAGAGATTAAAATTCAATTACTGTGACCTACAATGCCTTGCGCTGTGCTAACCTTCCCAGCCCCATCTTATATTCTCATCCTCGATGCTCTAATAATGCTTTACAATTTGTAGTCACAGCATATATGTGGCCATTCATGCTTCTGTGACTTTGCTTGTTTTTCTCCCTGCCAGCTTTCTCACATTCTTCTTTTAAATATTTTTGTATATTTAATTTTTATATTTACTAAAGTACTAAGCAGACAGAGTTTTAAAGATAAAAAAAGACAATTTCTATTTCTGGAAAAGGTCTGGATCCCGAAGAACTGTGTGGTGAAAAACAGCTAGAGACACAGTGAAAGCTAACTTTTTTTTTCCTCTTTGGCTGTAAAGGGAAAACTTTTTATTTTTTACTACATAAAGTTGAGAAATGTTTAAACAGTAAGAATAATATCCTGAACAAAATAACAAAAGTGAGAAAGAGATTGTGAATTAAGAAACAAAAGACTGCAAAATGTCAACTACCCTAAAGTGATCTATGAAGTTAGAGCTAAACTCGTAAAAGTTTACTGTGTTTAGCTGAGATGCTGTTATTGTTATTTAGGGGTGCGTGTGCGTGATCAAATCAATCAAAATTTGTTCAGATGAGTGACGGTGGAGTAGCAGATACTAGCTTTCATCCCTTCCACAAAAAAAAATAAATGTAGATCACTATTCATAAAACAATATATCCCAGAGAAGGCTCAGAGGCCCATTGAAGAATAGCAGCAACACAGTGGTACAAAAAAATGGTGAATATCCACATAGAAAGGGTTACTGGTGAGACTGGCATACCTGAGATGCCAGGGCATTCTAAAAACCAAGAAGAAAGGAGGAGTCACTGGCCAAGTAGGGGTAATCAACATGGCCCCCAGGGCCTGTTACCCAGAGGACAGTGGCATCTCTTGACACTGAGGTAATCAACAGCCATTCCCACCAGGTAGCCCCTTCTCCCCATAAGAAGTGGATGCTGTTGAGTTTCTTTGAGAAAGAAGCCACTACCTCTCCCAACCCAATGCATGCCACAATCCTGGAACTGTGGCCACTCCACAAGTACCCACCTTTCAGACCCAGGCTCTGTGGCTATAATGGCTCTCTACCCACATCTGAGACTTCAGTAGCCTTTGCCATGGTGAACTAGCTTTCACTTTGGGCCTGGGAGCCAAGCCCTTGCTGTGCCTGCCTGTGCTCCAAGCACCAGCTCAGCCAACATAGAGAGGTGGACCCCACCACAACCCTTCAGTGATGGTTTAGGTAAGGGTAGACTTCTTTCTTCAGTCAGAATACACTACTTATTAGCAATATCTAATTTTTTGAGTCCAATGAAAGGTAAATAATATATTCATAAGAATTATATCAAAACTATATTCTGAAAACACTGTTAGGAATTATAATTCTATGAAACTTCAATAAGAGCAAATGTATCATCAATTAAATAACAGCAGTTAAACTAAATTAAGGAGAGACATCAGAATCACTTCTAAAGCGAGAAAACACAGGAGAATGTCCTTCTGTGATGATGGAAGCTGAATCGAACCTGCACGTGAACCTGGATTCTTGAGCCCTTATACATACCTCTCTTTCTTCCTGCAGGCCTGGTTGGCCCGGAGCTGCCTTGATCCTCTTGGCCTCTGCCCAGCATTGTTTGTTGAATAGTAGCAGCAAAAACACCCTTTGTGAAAAGCTGGTCTAGGAGTCCAGCAAGACAAGCTAGGAGGAAATGGCCAATCCTGCACTTCATGTGTAATGATTACACAGGCAACCTGGAGAAGTGCAATGACCAGTGGCCTCAGAGACATCCATGAGATTGAGACAGTTATGTTTCCTCCAGCTGTAAGCTCTAGTTGTGACCTCCCCATCAGTACTCATGTCTTTCCAACTGGAATGTTTTCCAGGGCCTGCTTATGCCTCCAAGCCTGTTCTAACCACCATTCCCACAAGGGTGGCTGGACTCTGGGTTAACAACCTAGAACCTTTGCATCTAAAATTTAAGCCCCCATTTTCTGACCAGACTTGTGGTGAAAACTGTGCAAACTATTGCAAGGTTAAACAGTTCCGTTTGTTCAATGGCCCTTGACTGTGGAGTGTTCTCCAGACTTCCAAAGCCCAGAGACTTATCTAAATTATCTAACTTGTGAGAACAAGATCACTCATGAGAGAAAAGTGCTTTCTCTTTCAGAATGAGCTTTAGAGTCAAGAACTCAGTTTCTAAGGGCAAGTTTGTGCTTGGACTTTTGGCTGCAGACTCAACCAAGGAATGAAGAGAAACAAAAATTTGTCAATGTTAGAAACTCAGTGTTTCCAGCTGGGTTTGATTCAATGGCTAAATGAGTCTGACAGAGATGACTTATCACAGTAGATGTAGAAGTGATGTTCTTTCTGTTAACTTGGGCATGAGCTTTCAGTATACTGGTATTCACTTTTCAAGGCCTATTGTATACCGTGGGCCTTGAAAAGGCACCTGGGTTATAGCAGCCAGGGTTTTGCCCTGGGGTCTTGGGTTTGGGGAGCACTGTTTGGAAACATCTGTGTGGGACCTCATGTTTGGAAACTGCCTCCCTGTCACCTCTTCCCTTTACTACAGCACTGGAAATATGAGCTCCACAGTTTAACTCAATGACAGGAACTCTCTGTAGAAATCTGCAGCTGCTCAGACTTCTCTTATGGTGTCTCACAGAGTGCAAATTTGGCAAGAGTTCCCCAGAGCACTTATCTCAGAATCTACTAGAGCCAATTGTGACGTTTCACTCTCTGTTTTCCCCCTTTCCTACTACTTCAGGCATAAAGTACCAGTGAGTCAAAGAAAGAAGCGTGTAATTGAAACCACCTTATTGAAAAGCTGTAATGGGTTCTGCCCCTCCCTCCAGCCCAGAGCTTTCCAACAGCCTTCCTGCCACCCTCCCTCCATGCATTCACTTTCATTCATTCAGTGAGCATTTATGAATCACATATTAGGAACAAGTCTTTGTGGTCAGTTCTGTGGGAGATACCCTCTCTGGGCCTTCCTTATTGTCCCTAGAATCTTCTTTACCTCCACTCTTCCCCTCTTTGGTCAATCACACAGATTCTGCTGAAAATTGTGTCTTTACACAGACAAAGATCGAGCGGCCCTGGAGGAGGGTAGAACTGTGTGAAAGATCCCAAGCTGTGCTCAGTAGAAATGTTCCATTAAATCTCTCAGTCTTTATCACGAGGACATCACAAACTGTTTTTATCATACACTGTCCAGCCAGGCTGAATGGTGGCAGAAGCATGGGGCCCGTCTGATACCCCCTGCCTGCTTTATGCATTTGGAGCTAGACCTTAAGGGGTGAACAGTGTCCCTCTTGTCTCACAGTGGACTTTGCCCTCCAGCAGGGGACTGGTATTTCTGCTTTCCAACAAGTTAAAACATGCTTTAGAGCTCTGTTCATCCATTTGGTTCCAGAAAAGACAAAAACTTTTACAGGTGCTAAAAAATGCAAAAATGTGAAAGCTAGTGTTCTTAATAATACTAGATTAAGTCTTGTGATGTTGTTTCAGAATACTTAATAAAGATGCCCGTGACCTCTGTTTATTTTTAAATCAGAGTGAAAATATTAATTTCCATTAGGAATTCTCTAAGCTTGCTTGATATAATACCTGGCACTTTATGGATGCTCAAATAATACATTTATTGTATGAATAATTTGATCAGGACACGAAATATGACATCTGAGAGGAAGAATGCATGTTGGAGGTGAGAGCATGGGTTCAATTTTAATTCTGGACACAGTGGATTAAAAATGTCTGAGGAACAGCCAGCACAGATGACCCAGTTGATCATTAGAAATGTGAGACTACCAATCAAGAGAACAATCAAGAGCATTTCCTCCTCCAGAGAGCCTACCTGTGGTTCACCCTCCCCAAGCCCAGCATGATGTACATTTCTCTCACAGTTATTATCTGTGATGATTTTTATTTAGCTTTATCATTAGAGTATTGGCTCCTTGAGGCCATGGACTATATTTTGTTGATCAGTTTTATCCCCAGAACCTCGTATGGTCCCTGGCACAAGGCAGAACTTAATGTTTGTTGGCTGAATTATCAAATGAGTGATAATTTTTTAAAAAGCAAACTGTCTTAAATCCTGGGCACTGTTCTTGACCCACCCCTTCCCCTGACACCCTAAGTGTGACAGAGTCATTTCATTCTGCTTCTTTCTCCAGGCTCATGAAGCTCATCTGAACTATGACAGTAACCTCCTTTTATTTATTATTCTTATTATTATTGAGATGGAGTTTTGCTCTTTCACCCAGGCTGGATTGCAGTGGTACGATCTCAGCTCACAGCAACCTGCACCCCCAGGTTCAAGTGATTCTCCTTCCTCAGCCTCCTGAGTAGCTGGGATCACAGGTGCCTGTCACCATGTCCAGCTAATTTTTGTATTTTTAGTAGAGACTGGGTTTTGCCATGTTGGCTAGGCTGATTTTGAACCCCTGACCTCAGGTGACCCATCTGCCTTGGCCTCCTAAAGTGTTAGGATTACAGGTGTGAGCCACCGTGCCTGGCCCACAGTAGCCTTCTAATGGAGCCATCTGCTTCCAGTCTTGCTCCTCAACCCCCAATTCAGCCTGGACTCCTTGACATAAGTGACCTTGCTAAATACAGATTTGCCTCAGGTAACTTCTCTGCTTAGAGGCCTGGAGCAGCTCCTTATTTCTTCCAAGATAAAACTCAACCCCTTTCCTAAGGCATGTAAGACCCTCTAGAATCCTGCTTCTGCTTAATGCCCCAAACTTCTTTCTTGCACCTGTGCATTATCCAGGCTCTAGACTCAGAGAAACTTAGGCTTCCATCTCAACTACTTATTCACAAAAGTTCAAAGGCAAGTGTTTTCATCTGGACTTCAATATTATCAATGACACAATGGGTAAGCTACTACTGTCTATTTCTGAGATTATTCTGAGGATCAGATAAAAATAAACATGTGAAGTGCTTATCTTAGCAACTGGTATATAGTGGGGGCTAAATAAATGTTAGCTATTACTCTTGTTATTATGAGCATCTTTGTGTGGGTCTGTGTGTGAGACAGAGTCTCGCTCTTTCACCCAGGCTGGAGTGCAGTGACATGAACTTGGCTCACTGCAACCTCTGCCTCCAGAGTTCTAGTGATTCTCCTACCTCAGCCTCCTGAGTAGCTGGGATTACAGGTGCCCACCACCATACCCAGCTAATTTTAAAAATATTTTAAGCATATATAAAAATCGCCATGTTGGCCAGGCTGGTCCTGAACTCCTGACCTCAGGTGACCCACTTGCCTTAGCCTCCCAAAGTGCTAGGATTACAGGCATGAGCCGCCGCACCTGGCCTTTTATGAATATCCTTTTTCAAATACTACTTGCTCACTCTCTCTTCTTTGTGTCCTATTCAAATACTATTTTTTATGTCTTCTCTTCTTTGTCCAATTAATTTCTCAATATTTAAGATTCGGCTATGATTTTATTTAACCAAAGAGGTCTTTCTTGAGCCTACTGTTTGCCTACCTCTATTTATCTCAGTGCTTTATACTTATTTTATACACAGTTATTTCAGAAACAGCTTTTAAATGAATGAAAGTGAATTATTGAACTCATCTTCTTGTTCCACTATACTATGAGCTCCTCAAAGGCAAAAGGTCATTTAATATGGTCTCTAAAAAATAGCAAGTATTCAATTAATGCTTCATGGAGGAAAGAAGAAAAGAAAGAGGGAGGGAGGGAGGGAGGAAAGGAAGGAAGGAAGGAATGGGAGGGATGGAGGGAGGGAGGAGCTTTAAGAGAGGTAGAATATTTAAGAGTAAAGTAGGTTTTAGCAATAAGATGATACTCAATTTAAGAGACTGATATGGTTTGGCTGTATCCCCACCCAAATCTCATCTTGAATTCCCATGTGCTGTGGGAGGAACCCAGTAAGAGGTAATTGAATCATGGGGGCAGGTCTTTCCCATGCTGTTCTTGTGATAGTCACTAAGTCTCATGAGATCTGATGATTTTGAAAAACAGGAGTCTTCCTGCACAAGCTCTCTCTGCCAGTTGCCATCCATGTAAGATGTGACTTGCTCCTCCCTGCCTTCCACCATGATTGTGAGGCTTCCCCAGCCACGGGGAACTATAAGTCCAATTAAACCTCTTTCCTTTGTAAATTGCCCAGTCTGGGTTTGTCTTTATCAGCAGCATGAAAACGGACTAATACAGAGATACTGAAGTGATTAGAAAACACTTCAAAAAGTCTCTTAGTCTAGAGCCCAAGAGAAAGACTAGAGGCAAAGACATAGACTTGGCAGATGCAGCATATGGGTGGTGGTTTAAGGCATGGGAGTAGATGTAATTACCTTGGCAGGATGTTCAGAAAGAGGAGGAGTCAAGGAAGGATCGAGTCCTGAGAGACACCAATATTTAAAGGGCAGGCAAAAGAACGCCCAGCAAAGGACAATCTGTTTACTTTCTTAAACCTAGGTATGGTTTCAAAATCTCTCACTTGTGACCCAAATTGCTATTTTAAGATTCAGAACATTCCATCTCCCCTTCAAGGGGCAAGGAACTAGGTTGAGTAAATGTTATTGAGTCATATGCCAAACAGCTGTGTCCTTCTCCAGCCCTATTTCTTACCACTATTCTGCAAGAAACTTTGGCTTTTGCCAAGTCTCTCCACTCTCCCCAATTACATCCTCCGTTTTCCACCTCCTCCTCCACCCCCACATTTCTATCCTGTAGCCTTTGCTTATGCTGATCCTCCCATCTGGACTATCCTCTCCCTTCTTTATCGCCCTGAAGTCCATTTGGTCTTCAGCGCTTCTTCTAAGATCCACCACTGGGATGTAGTCTTCCTCAGTTATTCCATTCCACACTGACATCCCTGTCCTCTGATATCTATGGTTTTGTGGCACCCACACTTAGGTTGCCTCTTTGTTTGCTTGGTTATTCTCAAATTGACCTCCAGTTAGTGGGGGTGCTCCTTGATCAAAGGAACTATGGACTGAGAAGCTGTGGCCTAAGGACTGGTGTCTTTGCTCCTAAAATTCATAATGAATGAATAATAATTCATAATGCACAATCTTATGCTCCTTCATCTGATCCCCTCTTCCCCACTCTCTTCCTAGAGACTTGATGGCTGGCCTAAGAGTTAAGCTTTAGCTTTGGCCTGGGTGATCTGGCATTGTCTAGATGAGCAGAACAGCTACTAAACACTGAAAGGTCTCCCGTGGCTTGAAAGAGTTAAAATACTTCCTGGAGGGTCCAATTTCCAGAGAGCTAACTCTTTCAAAGCCAAAATTAGCAAAGATATCTATCCCCAAGCTGGAAAATTTAGTTAAAAAGTCATTGGAGGGTAGGGCAAGAAAAAGATTGGTAAAGAAAATGTCTTTTCTTTCAAAGGGGTTGAGTTGGTGACTTGGACACACAGACTTAGACAACAGGACCCTTAATCCTGAAGACTTTGGAATGTCATTGCAGAGTCTGGGTATTGGGGCCGAAGGTGCTCCTGGGCTAGGGAAGGGCAGGCTGGGGAAGAGCCAGGCGAGGCCACTTATCTGGTCATTGAGAAGACTGGTGTGTGAGAAATGAGGCCTCTTGGCTGCAGCGGTCCCCCTAGGGGTCATTAGGGCATTCACTGTGTGACGACTGAGGAACAGGCAGGTCCCTATTCCAAGATCCAGGCCCAGGCCCGGGTTTGTAGAATTCCAGGTGTTCCCAGAGTTTGATAGAAGCCAGATGTTTTCATTTCTTATGAAAATTCCTTTCAGAATAACCTATTTAAGATGAACTCAGTCGGTGCTAGTTCTGCTTTGCATAGGAAAGTCTTTAAGGCCAAACAGGATGTTTTCAAGAAAAAGGGGGCAGTAGCAGTATTATTAAATAGAACATTTAGTGTCACTTTCACGTGCCAGGCAAAGCATGAGAGCATTTGATGAACACTGCCACTCACATGGGAGGTGGTGTCTTTATCTCCATGCTGCAGATTAGCTAACTATAGTTGAGGAAGGTGAAATAGAATAGTGGTTAAAACCCTTGGAGCAACATAGATTTGTTTTCAGATCCCAACTCCACCATGTCTTTCACTGAAATCTTTTCTGAGGGCCTGGATCTGGGGATGCCACATTACTGAAGAACATGACAAGGTCCCTGCCATCATGGAGTTTACATTTTGTCCTGGAGTGGGAAAGGAACAGAGTGGAACTGAAAAAGCAAACATTAAACAAGATAATTTCAAATGGAGATACTATGAATAAAAACAAAATGATGTGAAGCAGTGGGGGGAAGTGAATAGCCAGATACAATTTCAGATAGTGATGTATCCTAGGTCACATGGAACTTACATGCTGGTTAAAAACTACTTAACCTCGCTGGGCTTCCGTTTCTTCATCCATAGAGTGGGTATGCCAGTAGCCCCCACCTCATAGTCACCCCCAGGATTATGTAAGCTGTGAAGTTCCAGGTGCTTAATAAGTGCCTGCTCATTGGTGTTATCAGGCACATCACTCCCATTGTTTGTTTCCAAGTTACTACTGTAAAGGTCTGGATAGTTGCAGAACTTTCTCTTATTTTCATAAACTCATCTGTATTCCCTATCCCTCTGCCTCCTGGGCCCCTGGATTAACAAGGACAGAATAAAAAGCTTGAGAAAGTGCTGCTGGCTGGGCGTGATGCTCCAAGTGAAGAGAGATGGAGAGAGACAGAGAGGGAGGGAAACGGAGCATTCAGTGCAAGATAAGCGAACACCCCCTAATGAAGTAAGTTAATAAGGTCCTAGATTCTCTCTTTTCTTCCTCCACCCCTGTCTACAACCTGGAATTCTCACTAACTACTATATCCATTCTGCACAGATTTTCAGTCTTCAGGGAACAGAACTTTATTAAATACAAGCATCTTGCCTAAGAAAAGTGGGAGCATCTATTACTCAATCCACACAGGTGAGTCCATCAGATTACTTTGCCAAGTGTTGAATCTGAAGGAATGGGCCACAGGTAGGGTTGATTAGTCAATGGCTTAGAATACAAGGCAGGTGGAAGCAAGTCTGTGCAGGTCAGAGGGTATGGGAGAAGGAGCCAGAGGTTCTAAAGGAAAATGCTGTCTGTCTCTCTGAACTCCCCAAGACCCACTGAGAAGCCCCTGAAGAACAGTGCCTAGGGATAGAGGAGAGGCTGCCAGTGGTGGTGGCCTGAGGCTCTCACCTCAGCCTTGAGGGCTGGCAGCAAAAGCTGCCTTTTTTCTCTTTTCCTTTAGGCTTGGAAAAAACACACAGGCTTTCAGGCCAAACAGATGTGAGTTCAAATCTACCTTCCCTGCTTACTACTATTTTGGCCTCCAGAGGTTTCTAAGCTTTTCTGAACCTCTTTCTCTCATCTTTAAGAGGGTAGTACTACTACCTGCCTACCAACACTATTGTATGGATTATTCATTGATGAACATTTACTGTGTGTTCACCAGGTTGTACAAATACATTTCCTCCTTCCTTTAGATATGAAGGCTGCAAGACTAGCATAGCCCACCCAGATTTAAATAATTTGGCCTCCTGTGAGTTCAAAACATGGCTATAGTACCAATGGCCTGTGAGAAATTTAGAGAGCAGGATGGCAAGGCTAGATAATGCCATTGAGCATTCTGTTCATTCATTTGATATACATTTGCCAAGTGTCCTTTGTGTGCTATAACTGGGGATGCCAAGATGATCAGACTTCAGTCCTTGCCCTATAAACCTCATGGTCTAGTGAATAAAGCAGACTTAAGAACAAATGATGACAACAACTTAATCAGGGCTATGTTAGAGATGTAAGGGAGATACTATGAATGCACTGAGGAAACCTACACTGAATTCTGTCTAGAGAGGCAGAGGAAGGATTTTTGGAGGGGGTTACATTTGAGCTGAAGGATAAATGACAGACTGGACAGGGAAAATGTGGCACATATACACCATGGAATACTATGCAGCCATAAAAAACGATGACTTCGTGTCCTTTTTAGGGACATGGATGAACCTGGAAACCATCATTCTCAGCAAACTGACACAAGAACAGAAAGTCAAACACTGCATGTTCTCACTCATAGGCGGGTGTTGAACAATGAGAACACATGGACACAGGGAGGGGAGCATCACACACTGGGGTCTGTAGGGGGGAACTAGGGGAGGGACAGCGGGG
>PVKP010037139.1:0-21877 GCA_004027715.1 Plecturocebus donacophilus | reverse complement strand
AAAGCCATTCTATGATCCTCGAAGTGTAGTATAACCTTACTCAGAAGATACAGGTATCTCTAAGAAGCTTATCATTAAGCTTTGTATATCTCTCTTTGAGCACCTACTGTGTACCTGAGACTGTGATAGGTGTTAAGAAAACCAAGGGAACCAGACAGACATGGTTCTTGCATTCATGGAGCTAGAAGAGATAGACACAAACAGAGAAATGAAAGAAAATAATAATTACCTATTATCACTAAGTGGATAAGTGCTGAAATACAGAAATAAGGGCAGGACCCACTGCAGTTAAGGTGGTGAGATCTCACTAAAGAAATAAGAGATCTGAATGATAATCTGTTTTAATTACACACAAGGTGATTTGATGCTATTGGATTATAACAATTCAATAATTGTTTACTATCATTCTTTCAGGCACTTTTGTAACTTGCTGGCCAGAAGAAAGTGGGGGGACCAATATTAATTAGTGTCCATTATGATCCAGGCATTGTCCAATTACACATTATCTCGTTATTATACCCATTTTAGAGATGGAAGAAGCAAGCTCCTGAAAGGTCTAGTATCTTGTCCAAGGACACAAGGACACAGTCAAAAGCTGTTTCCACTATACCAGTGTCTCACCTACATCTGTGAAGGGCAATACATTACTCCCTCATCACCAACTGGATTAACTTTAAAATAAGGTCATGTGAACTGCTTAAGTGTCTCAAATTGTTTTCATTATTAAAGCCCCTTTTAAACTAATGATTCCAGCGCATGGCCCTTGTAAATTAACATCTAGTAACATATTTTACTGGAAAAGGAGAGAACATATTTTGTGAGTGCTGCAAACATCCCACTGCCACCTGATTTCACCCAGTCCCATCATATCTATTTGCTTTATTCTTTTCTCAAATGCGTATCCAGACTTCAAGGTAAGAGGTTCAAGTTCAAGTTCAATTTAACCACAGCAACAGCCCCATTGTAATCTTGCCTCACTAGTCTCTATCTTATTTGTCTTATAGCAGTAAAGAGTTAATGATTCATTCATGATTCAACATTTATTGAGGCGTCAGGCATTACACTTAGTGCTGGGTACAAAAGACCGCCTGAAGTTTTTGAGAAGTCCGTTCTCATCACTCTGGGTCATTCTAAACGGAAGCTCTCTCTTCCTTTTCCCACCCTTTCTCCCCGCTCGGCCCTGGGAGGGGTTCTTAACTAGTCCTTGGAGGTGGTTAATCTTAGCGCGAACTGGAAAGAGTGTGCGCCCCTGGAGCCTGCCCTGACCCAAAGATCAAAGGCGTGTCTCTCCCAGACGCCTGGAGGAAGCCCGGCGAACTCTGAAGAATGCTGCTGGCACCCAGCGAGTTTCCAAGGGCAGAGCCAGCATTTGGAGCGAAAGATGCAAAGCTAAGAAAGGATGTTTGCAGGCCAGCTGTGCCCCGCTCGCAGCAGAACCTGCCCTGCGCCACATCCCTGAGCCGGCGGATCCACAACCGGACACGCACTCGCTGGCCCGGAGATT
Source organism: Plecturocebus donacophilus (assembly GCA_004027715.1). Classification (NCBI taxonomy): domain Eukaryota; kingdom Metazoa; phylum Chordata; class Mammalia; order Primates; family Pitheciidae; genus Plecturocebus; species Plecturocebus donacophilus. The sequence continues at coordinate 20,373 of PVKP010037139.1, read as the reverse complement.
GCACCCAGAAACGGACGGAAAGGAGGCTGTGCTGGCTAGGGCTCAGAACTCCTTCCTCCTCCCGCCTACTTCCAAAAACTCTTCTCCCAGGCGGGGAAGCCTAGGAGGCTGCTTCCCTCCTCCGCCTTTGCGCGCAGCTCCCTGCTGGCCGCGAGCTCCCCTTGCGCTCCTGCTGCGCTCGCCTCCAGCCCTGGCGTCCTTGCAACCTCAACTGCAGGCCGACTTCCCGACGCACACAGTGCGGGACCAGAACAAAGCCAAGCCAACTACTCCCACTGGAGTGATGGGGAGATCTTTTCTGGCCTGAGGCTGGACCAAGGGACTCTCTTGCAGGGGACGTGATTCCAGGGCCCCAGATTTCTCTCTCCCTTAGAGGTCGCAACGGAGCCAACAGCATCCTGGCTTTAATCCACTCGGGACTTAAAAACATCATCTAATGACTCAGATGTCTCTGAGAACACAGGATGAGCGCATCCATGTCCACAGACCCCGCTGGAACAAATCTTTTATTTTCTGAAGAAAAGTGATTTGAAGTCCAGACTGAATGGCATTTAAGAATTGGGAATTAATTCTAATCCTGGAGCGAATAGAAAATTAAACTAAATTGGAGCCCAGAACATGCAGCTTAAGAAAAAATTCCCCTCTGCAATATTTTCTTTCCCACTGCATTAATTAGTGTCCCTCATGAGACATCTGAAAACACTGATTGTTAAAATGTTGTCCTAGGACCAGCAGCATTGACATCACCTGAAAACTTGTTAGAAATACCAGTTCTGGGCCCCACCTCAGACTCCTGGACTCAGGATCTCTGGAGGGTGGAGGCGTCCAGGTGATTCTGAAGAACGACTGGCTTAAAAGTCTCCTTGGTCAGTGTTTTCTACTAATCAGTAAATACACAGAGCCAGCTGGTGCTGGAGCTGTTTATCACTTCTCTTTTTAGAATGAAGTCTCTGTTTGACAGTGGGAAAGCCTGCTAGAAGGTTACTGAGTTGCTTTTAAAGTCACATAAGCAATGAGGGAGAGAGAGACAGAGAGAAAGAGAGAGAGGACTTCCCTGGCTGCAGTCCAGATTGGATATCTGTCTGCTTCTGAGAACTTGCAGACTCGCTTACTTGAAACACTTCATTCTCCATTCAGGCGTCTGTAAGCGGCTTTGGTTGTTCTCCTGGTTCTTTCTAAAAGCACCTTCTAAGATAGTTTTCATAACCTAGAGGTCACAGGCAGGATATTCCCCACCCTTAACACTTCCCCAACCTCCAAACTATACTGGCTTGAGGCCGAGGGAGTCCCCTACTCTTTCTATGAAGCTTCTCACCCCTTATTCAAATAGAGACACACCAACTACCCGGAGCAGGGTAGACTGGGAGTTTTACCCTTCTGGGAAGACCAGAGGAGAGAGACCTGTGGTGGATGTGGGTGTGTTACTGATCTGGCATGGGAGAAGGGCCCATGGAGAATGAGAGATGTTTAGACTGTGAGTGTGTTGGAAGTATGTGTGGTGTGGTCATGTTGTCATTTTCCTGGGCTAGTGGCAGCCACCACCCAGTCATTCCCACCTTGATCCTCACTCCATTCAGTGGACAACCATGGGGACCTGAGTGTCCAGACCCCTCCTTGGCTGAGGCTCCTGATGGGACTGGGCAGTCTCATCATTAGACACCAGTGTCATCCTATCTGTAGGTGCCAGGCCCTGACTTTGTTCTCTGAATTTTTTTGGATTTCTAGGAAAGAGTCACAATGGTGGAATGATGCTCTGGACAAACTTACAGAACATTGAGGAGAGGTGCAAGGTGAGAGATAGAAAGAGAGAGAATGAAAGAGTCAACAGACACCCAAAAGAGATATTTTAGTTCATTTCAAAAAAAAAAAAAAGTCATTGCTGCATGCTATAAACATACACTCTTTTGAGCTTCCTGCCTGAGACACTTCCAGTTTGGGTCCAGGCACAGGCAGTTCACTACCTGCCACTTGGTAAAAGTAACTGACATTTGCACGGAGCCTTTCCTTTACCAAGGGATTTTACAGATATAATCTCATTTGAGCCCCACCGAGCCTTTGTAAGATGGAAGGGGAGGGTCTGCATATAATGATTATTATCATTCTCAGCACCTTTATTCCTGCATGCAGAGGTGGGAAAACTGAGGATCCAGGCTCTTGCAAGAAACAGCTAGCTGGATGCAGAACCAGGGTCCAATCTACGTGTTTCCTATTCATAGCCCCATACCTCCTGCCTAGAGCAAAGGCTTCAAATTATAGATAAGGAACTGTAGATAACCATGAAGACTTTCAAAAATCCATGCGTAGATTGGGGCTGTAAGAGAATGAGCAAGAAAAAGTTATTTCTTTATGGATGGCCTGCCTGGAATGCTCAGAATTTGAAGCATTTGGTTTGTAAAAACGTTAGTAGGAGATCCGGAAAATTTGCAAAAGGTGGAAGTCAAACAACTGAATCATACTGGGGACTCCTTGATTTGAATTCTCGATAGGTTGAGGCTCGGGTTCTATCCCTCTGCTTGAAAGGACAGAACACATGAATTTGAGGAACGGGGCTCTGACCAGAGCTAGAAATGTTCTTGAAAGTCAAGTTGAGGTGATGGAAAGGTATCCTGACATCTTGAAAAGTCCTCCATGTGCAAATGGCAAGGTGGATGAAGTCACCAAAGTTCTCAGCCCTTGGAGAATGGGGAATTATGCTTGGTAATGTGGTCACTTGCCCTTGGTAATGAGGTCACTATCACTGACAGAGAGCACACCTAGCAGAGCAGCTCTCCAGTCGGGACCAGCCTCGCGGGCTCCTTCCTCCAAGGGCGCGCAGAGGGCTCCACCCGCGAGGCGCCCCGTGGGCTTGGTGAGAGGGCGGAGAAGCGCTCGCTCCAGGTATCAAACGAAGCCGAGAAAAAAGGGGAAAAAATCGAAAAGAAAGAGCAAATGAAGCGGAAGTTTCAAGGCCCTCTGCGAGGAATAACAGTATAAATAACCGAAGACATCTTGTAAACACTACGGTCATAACCTCGAACATTAAACAGCCCCGGTGGCATCTGGCGCATCGGCCGCCGCGGGCTGCGCTGGGGCAGTGAGGAAGCCGGGTCCCAGGCTCCTCGGCCTTGCTTCTCTGTTTATCTCAACTTAATCTTCCCCTAGGAGCTGTTCTGTAGCCTGGAAAATGTTTAAATTAAACCCAGTCCGCCGGAAGTCGTGGCGGTAGCTAAACGCACCCGCTAACCGCGACCAAAATGCAGGCATGCGGGTTTATCGCTAGAACTAATTAACGGATCATTAATAAGAAATGTAGATAATGTATGCTGCAGAGCTTTGAAAATCGTGAAACACATCCTAAGGGGTATGGAATTTACATCTTTCATAGATTCCGTGATTTCTTCGCTAGTTTGCAGCCAGGCCCACACCCCCTGGAAGGTGACAAAAGGTGGAGTCTACGTTCTCGCCCGTGTCTGCAGCCGTACCGTGGAATCCGTGAAAATTAGATTTCCTTTTTCTGGTGCGTTTTTACTCTTGAACTGTGTAACTGTGAATAATCTTAATACTGCCCATTCTTTGTTTGCAGTTATATAATTTCTATTGGCCTTAAAAGTAACTGACATATTTCTTTTTTAAGGTTTCAGTATAAAACGCAATCTGCATCTTCATTATGAAACCGATATTCAATTTTCTTTTGTCTCTAGAAGTTTAGATTGAGGTTTGAAAGAACGATTTTCATTATCAAGCTTCCCCGCAGTTTCCCAGTTTTCTATTCCAAATACTTTTAAAAATCACACCAAATGTCAGAGCTTTTAGCAATATAAAGAAAGATTTATTTTCAAAAGTAGCAAAACTTGTTCGAAAAAAATATATATCTTTAAGTGACTTACTTTATAAATGTGACTGTCAAAGTCAGCTATTCTATGATCTACATTTTACAACATATTGTACAAAAGATACGTTGATAAGCTCTTATCTATTTATATATTTATAATTACATATTGCACTTGGACCAGCAAGGCTTGCAGAGTCATTCACGGTAGAAGTTAATAAAGTTAAATAGATGGGAATCTTTGTAAGTACAATTGATCTCCTCTAGTTTGGAAACGAATCTCCTCGTCGTCGTAAAGTGTTCTCGCGGGTGGGACAGAGAGGAGCGCTGCGAGGGGGAAGCAGAGACAGAGAGCAAGGGGGGCAGGGGTCGCCTTCCCGGGGCCCGCTCCTCCCCGGGAGCGCGCCTTTCCCAGACTCGCACCTCCAAGGTCAGGACGCGGTGGTTCCACACAAGCGGCTCGCGGTCACCACTTCTTTCAGGTCACTCTCGGGTTTCCCGGCCACCATAAAGGGCCACGTCTGCGGGAAAGAAGAGGGTGGAGGAGGTAAGTGACCGTGGCGGAGGAGGTGGGGCGGGCTCGGGGCCAGAGGTGAAAGGAGGGGGCGCGATGCGCTGGAGAGGCCCTTTATCTCCGCTGTTTCCTCCCCGTCCTAGCGCGCCCCCAGACTGCGTAAAGCAAAGAGCCGCCCAGTCGCCAAGTCACAGCTCGAGAAGGTGGTGGTGGTCTTAGAGCGGGAGCCAGAGGGGCTCATACTGGGCTCCTTGTGACACCCAATGCAGGGAGCCTCGGGCGAGCCGAGAGTGGGTGGTGCCGTGGCACTGCCTGGAGGCAGACGCTCTGGCAGCCTGAGCCGGGAAACCCAGAAGGATCTTGTGCCTCCTGGGCACCGAGTTCGGGGCGAAGCGCCTCCTGGCCCCTCTTCTGAGGCGGGGTCGGGTTTCAGGGCCCTGTCGATTTCCTCGCCTTTCATCGCCTTCTATTTCCCTGGTCCCGACTTTCGTTTCCTTCATGGCAAACACTGGTTTTGACTACAGCTTCTAAATTAATCACCATCTCTTAAGGAAAAGGAAAATTAAAAAGCCAATAAAACTACATCGGCCTTTAATTTCAGATCTTCTTCATGCGGGACTGAGAAAGCATGCTTTCTCTTCCTTTCTCCAAGCTGTTTTATAATAAAGCTCATTTCAGTTTCTTATTCAAAAATGAGGAGAGTGGCAATTGTAAATATTAGGCAACACTTTCATTTTAGGTGCAGATTTTTAAAAAGCTATTTACTCATTGAAAAAAAAAGCCCCAAACTTTCAATTGGAGGGAAAAATCATTTTTTATGGCAAAATATAGTTTTGTCTCTTCTCCCGAAATTCCAGAAGTCAGTTCAGTGAGAAGACAATTCAGGCCTCTCTCACTAGTGCTCTAGTGCTGGCTGATAAGACTTGCCTTTTAAGAGGAAAATCTCTCGTTCTTATCATATACAAACAGAGGTCCTAGTAAGTTGTTGTTATTGTTTTTCTTTAGATCTTAGAAGTTTTAAAATAAAATCCAATGAAAAAGGAATTAAAATATATTTCTTAAACAGTAAAATGCATTTGAGAAAAAAGACTCAATGATTATTAGTTTTGTTGTGTTAAAAAAGTCAGGCTCAATGGGCATTACTTTTTAAGATAAAGGTAACATTTCTTAAATCTTGGATGAGAGTGACCTATTTTAATGTTTATTACACTCATACTGGTGAGAATTTACTGATTTTGCTGATAATTACTAGAGCTTCTAGGATTTAAAAATATTAATCCACTTAGGAGAAGCACAGAATAAGTAGTTGCGGGCTCACATGGACAATTTGAGGGGGAGGGATGGATGTTTCCTTATCTAATGGCCCTGTTTATTTACAAGGAAAGGAAAATCAAGTTTTCTTTTCCTCTCAGCTAAAAGAAGAATAAAGAGATTAATAAAATGCCTCCTCGGCGCGCGCAGCATCTTGTCAGTTTCTCAGCAGCCACTCCACCCCAGCGAGGGTGGCGATGGAGAGGGCGCATGGGATCCCTCCTCTGTGCCAGCTCAACACACTTGCAAACCTTTAATTGGGCTGCCACGTCAAACCCTCGCATAAATCACTCCCGCTCCGGGGGCTGGTCGGGCCAAGAGCGAGGGCCGTGTCTAGTCCCTGGAGGCTCTAGGCCCCCGGCCGCCGAGGTGTGTAAGCCACCGCCGCGCCCGCACCCCCACTCTCAGCCCCGCGCGCACTCGCGCCCACCGCAGGCGGGACTGTGGGCGCGCCCGGGCTGCAGCGGCCCCCGGGGAGCACTCACCAGGTTGACCGGGTGGATGTACCCATTCTCGTACTTGTCGTTAGCCAGGATCTGCCTCAAGTGGGCGATGTAGCTGGACGCCAGCCTGAGCGTGTCCAGCTTGGAGAGCTTGGTGTCCGGGGGCACCCAGGGAAGGGTGGTCTTGAGCCTGGAGAAGGCCTTGCTGAGCACCCTCATGCGGGCCCTCTCCCGCGCGTTGGCCGCGTTGCGCTGGACCTGCTTCCCCTCCTGGCTGACCCCGCTCAGGGGACTCTTCTTGGTGGGCGCCTTCCTCCTCTTGCCCAGGCCGCCCCGGCCCTTTTGGGGAGACCCGTTCTCGCAGTTGGAGCCCTCCTCGGTGCTCTCGTTGGAAGTTACAAACTCCTTGTTCGAGTCCATTTTCAACCCTTCACATTCCAACATCTCCACCTCTTGAAAGTCCTCCACATCGCTGAGGGAGCCGGTGGACATGTTTGGGGGAGTAGGGAAGACAGAGAGAGAGAGAGAGAGAGAGAGACCCTGAAACCAAGGGACCTCCCGCGTGTGGAGCAGCCACCTCCTGTTGGGAGCTGGAGTTGGCGTCTGGTTGGGTCTCACAGCCCTTTCCCCTTCGCAGACTTGTGAGAAGGAACCTCGAGGGCTTCTGCCGCGGAGGAACCGGCTCTCTGTTTCCCCACTCCTGGAGTCGTGGCCGTAGAGGAGTGTGAGCGAGCGCTGAGGAATTTGGTGGACACTAGGAATTTATCTGGGGAATAGAGGGGCGGATCCTTGCAGCCCAGGGGAGGGGCCTGCCAGGCCCCAGGAAAGCGCTTAGACCCCTTTAACAACCAGAGGGAAACTCACTCACAGACCCAGATTTGCAATTTGTAATGTAAATCAACTCAGCTGCATCACGCACTTACTGGCCACCTTCTCCTAGCTTTGGCCGGGGCGAGGAGGAGCAAGTCCTATTCATCTCTAAAAGGTCTTCTTTCACTCTTAAGATGTCACAACTGATTGTTACTGAGAACTTTAGAAAAACGACCAGATCCTTTGGCTCCTTCTGGGCCTTCCACCTACGAATTTCACAAGCACTCCATGCGCTCTCTCCTCCCAAGAAAACACGAATTAAAACACAATCGCATCCTGCAAAAACCTCATAAGATTCCAAGGCTTTACCAAGATCTCCTTCCACCTTTCCCGGGATCAATGAGGAAGACAAGTGCTTCATAAAATCTCTACTGTGATGGAAAAGTAAGTATAAAAAATTTCATCTACACCCGGTCATTTTCAAGACATCAAAGAATTGCCTATGTGCACACAAACATACTGGATTTGCACACTCAAACCCAACCACACACAGATTAGCAGGAGTGGGTAGGGAATGAGATAAGGCAATATGAGTGTGTGGAAAACATTTTGTTAGTTGATCATCTTTTCCAAATAAATACAAACTTTCCCTTCATTTTTTTTTCTAGAAATGCATTTAATATTGCCTTATGAGTCTTAGTTGCTCTCAGAAATCACCTTGCCTGGCCCTTTTTGTGATGTGCCCTCCCTCCCAATGCTCCTGCCTTTGCTTCTTCCTTCCTCTTTGCTGCCAGAGTTCCTCACATGAAGCTGACATTATAAAACACAAAGCAAGATTATCCTTTTGGGAAAGGTTCTCGTCCATCCTTAACCCCAGCTCTAACCATCTTTCCTAGAGAATAAGGAAGTCCTCTGGGAAGTAGGCAGAAAAGCACAGGGAACCAGAACCTGGGGAATTGGATGAAATTGATGCAATGAAACCAGGGAGACTGAAGGCATAAATCTCTCTATTTCTTTGCCAGGTTTTCTTTCCTTGCAGGTAGGCATTGAAGATGAGGGGCTGGAGCAAAATTAAGAGGGGTTTCTGAGTGGTTGGCTCAGGGTCTGAAGCCTTCTCCTACATTAAGATATCATATCTCTAATCCTAGGCTCAGCTGGGAATTCACTAAGCTCTAACGTTTTGTTTTGCTAGCAGGGTCTTGTTTGCTTTCCCCCTATGCTGTAAACTAAACAGGTTGTCAGCAAATCAGTCTCTATTAATGAATTAGTGACCCCTCTTCCATAATATCTTCGCTGAGGATCCAAAATTTGTTAATCACCAGTGTAGAGATTTATGAGCTCTCTTATTTTCTGTTGTTTGTGCAGGTGGAGATTTAAATGACCACATCTACCCTAAGATTTATTGCGAGAGTGATTGATGTTATAAACCAGGAAAAGGACTCTTCCCACAGCAGGGATGACAGAAATATCAAGTTGAAGTTGCCTTTGTCTTCATGTACAAATGACCCAGTACTACAACATAGAAAATAAAATAATTTAATCTGAGGTTCAAGACAGCCATAAGAGAACACCCAGCAGGCCTGTTAAAAATTTCTCCACCTATTCTCTGACTAGTTTCCTTTGATTTGCTCTCCCTTTTCTCAGTCTTGGTAAGACATGAAAGTTACAGTTATTTTTAGACTAAAGAGCTATGTGAAAATGGGCATTGGCCAATACTTTGTGAAATGTGTGTGTGTAGCTACTGAAATATCTGCAAAATAACTACAAATAATTAATTTGGGCTCTGGAATGTGATAATAATTACAAAACCAAACTATAGCTTTACTACATACCGGGCTATTAAGCTGTGATTTTTCTTGTTGGAGTCACTTTTTTGGCGGGGGGGCGGGGGGGCTCTGGTTTTCTGTTATATCTTAGTTAATTGATGCTCAGACTGTTTGGGGGATAGTAATATGTACCACTGAAAAGTTTTCTGTTGTCTATATATTTTTCAGTGTTGAGAACTGAAAAGTACCAATTTCTGGAAGTGTGCAAAATTAGTCTCATGTCACAGGCTGGTTTTTATGCTTAGCAATTTTTAAAATAGCCATATAAGCAATAATTAAGTTCCCTGTCCATTTATCTTGCAGTGAGACATTTAGGCTGAGAAAGGCTAGTGGGCTGATAATAACTTTTGGAGTGTTTCTAAAATTCTGTAAAGGATGGCAAGATGTGAAGGATGCTGTCTCTTATGTATCTTGATATGAAGCCTTGGAGAAAGAATATTCACACGAAAAAGACTTTTTTCTTTTACAGTTTTGTGTCTACCTCTGCTAATAAACACTTAGGGACAATGGGGTGGGGGAAATGGCTTCATGTTGGATTCTACTGAACACAGCAGTTAAGCTGTAACTTAAGCTGTGCCAAATTCTCCCAAAATATAAACTATATTCTGTGAGAAGAGAAGCACTTTTGAGAAGCTGTATTAACCCTTTTGGTACACTGACCATTTCTGTTCCAAAGCACAAAACAGAAAACTAGTGATTTGGAAGTATGAGATCATTTCTAAAAGTTCTTACCTGACTTTTAAGAAACAGTTATGTCCCGGAGGCATCTGGCCAATTTGCTGCTCACTTCTAACAATTTGTTTTGCAAGAGAGACTATCTTTGAAAGATTTTAGTGTGAAGGAAACTTTATCTCCGAAAGCTGTAAAATGAAGATTAGGCATGGAATGTATCCTTGAACTTAAATCCTGGTTTATCAACTGATACATTTACAGGAAGTTCAAATTTGATTCAGTTGCACTTGGAGGGAATAATTTGCTTCCTTTTTTATGAGAAGGAACACATCACAGGCTTCTTTTGAAGTGACTTCATATGCCATTACATAATCTTTCTCAGGGGAAAAATAGGCCTTTAAATTCAAATGTTAATCCTTTTTTCTTACTCCTCATCACTTGATCAAGGGATACATAGGCAAATTGGCAAAACTGCCTCTTCTCTCATTCTCTTTTTTTTTTTCTAATTAGCATCTTCAGATATTTTATTCTTTTTATTTGATGGTAACTACCACCACTTCAAATATTTGCCGACTTTCTATGCAAGTTGGTGCCCCCTTTTTTTTTTTTTTGTTTTTTTTTTTTGAGACAGAGTCTTGCTCTTTTGCTGAAGCTGGAGTGCAGTGGTATGATCTAGGCTCACTGCAACCTCCATCTCCTGGGTTCAAGCAATTCTTGTGCCTCAGCCTCCCGAGTAGCTAGGATAACAGGTGCCCCCACCACACCCAGCTAATTTTTGTATTTTTAGTAGAGACCGGGGTTAGCCATGTTGGCCAGGCTGGCTTCAAACTCCTGACCTCAGGCAATCCACCCATCTCGTCCTCCCAAAGTGCTGGGATTACAGCATGAGCCACTATGCCAAGCCCAGTGCCTCTTTTTTGATTTTACATAATTATCTCTGTACCTTTTGTTTGCTGCTGATTGTTTCCTATCTCTCACTTATACACCTATCAAGATTTGACTTTGTTTCATTAAATTTTAATTTTATTTCATAACGTGAGCATTACCTTTCTTTGCTTGTTTTAAATTATAGTGGTGCTGACCTGTTATATTTTGGCAGCCAAAGTAAATATGCCACTAATGCGCTTGGTGGTTAGCTAAGAGGGTCAATAATGGTGATGCTGCGTGTTGCTACCTTTACCTGGCACCAGCAGAGGGACAGTATAAATCCTGGATGGTATAAATCCATTCAGTAATCAGAAGTCTTCTTCATGTTCACTATACCCGAATCCCCTCTTCTCACATTTAATTCAATGAATTGTGGATAAGACACCACAGCGTTAAGATTTAAAGCTGGCAAATAACAACAATAAAGTCTAGAGAAAGATTCTTCATGGTTCTTTGAATCCAAGAGTTAATCTTGCATATCAGGTGTTCCATAATACAGCTTTGAAAGCAGCCAAGCCTGTGCACTTGAAAGTCAGAGTTTACCTTGAGGTGTAAGTGGATGGGAGAAAACTCGGGCAGACAAAGAGAGTTAAAAATTTTGCAAAGCTAGTTTAATGTCTTCCTAAGTTGTCTAATACTAAATAAATTTATTAGACCCTCTTGATGTTAACAAAGAGAGAGAAAAAGACTGGGCCACTCCTGAGTCAGGTACCACGCAGGGAACTTTGCCTCCATTCTCTTGTTTTGTGTATTTTCTTTCCTTTCTGTTGGCACTACTAGAAAAAGAGCTGCCACATGAAATGAATACTGTATTAGAAATGTATGCCAGAGGCTTTCCCCTGTAATGAAGTTTTAGAAAAACTGGCTTGAGTGATGACTATTCTGTATCTTAAAATAAAGCTTAAAAGCAATACCTCCCAAGTTTTTCCCAAAACAATAAATCTTCTAGGTTGTATAGGAGACCCCTGTAATGCACTTACATGTTAAATATACTTTATTGATGGGCATAAAAAAGTACAGGCCAACTTGCTGTCAGCCTCCTTCCTGTCAGCTTGGGAGAGCATGGACACTGGAATCAAAGGCTTCTTCGTGCGATTATCTCTTTGGGATTATTTCCTTGTGGCAGGTGCTTTCAGCTTCAAGGAGCCGAGAGTTGCAGGGTTTAGATCTTAGGACCAGCAGGAAATTTCTGAGTGTGACTCCTGATTTTAGGAAGGTGAAATATTTCCATGTAATGGAGCATTTTAAAATGGAGACACAAAGTAATACTTTGTCAGAATTGGATGAGGTGGAGGACCAAGGAGGCAATAAATACGAATTCTGTTCCCATGAGGTGTCAGGGACAGTACTGCCCACCTGATTCTGTGTCCTGATTTTCCTCTTAATATGCCTTCCACTAAGCCATGTTGCCTTTGATGGTTTTTGCTGTTTGAATAATCATAGTAAATCTGAGAAAGCTTCTATTCTGTTATTCCCTATTTAGAATATGTAATCATTGATCCCTGAATTATACAAAGCGAGATGGACTTGAACTGTCCAGGCATATAATGCTTAGAACCGTAAGATGGTTTAAGTAATGTGAATGCCAGAAGGACTTTGTTAAAATAAAAATCTCATCTCTACCGTAGAAACCTGATGAGCCATCCGAGGGCCACCTATTGAATTAACACATCCCCAGATCTGCCCTCTTCTCACCATCTCCTCTGCTAAACACTGGATCAAGTCACTAAAGTCACTCAGTTGATTACAACAGTCTCTTAGAGGGTCTTTTTGTTTTCATACTTGTCCTCTTAAAATCTATTGGCAATAAAGTGGTTCAAGTCATTCCCCTGCTTAAAATCTCTTAAAGTTTCCAATTGTGTTTAATATAAAATCCACACTTCGTATTGCGGCTTGCATGACTCTGGTTTGCTTGCTACCCTTTAACCACGCCAGCCATGTCTGTGCCCCTCCAAGACACCACAGCCATGCCTCCCTCAGGACCCTGGTCTTGCTGGTTTTCCTGTTTGGATGTTTGTGTCTGGCTCTCTGCATGGCTGAGCCCTTAGTTTTCAGGTCTACGCTCAAGTGTCACTTTCATGTGAGAACTTTTCTGAGCATCCAATGAAGAATATTTTTGTTCCATGATTCTATTTTATTTATTAATAATAAAACAGTAGCTAACATTTACTGCTTAACACCACACACTATTGTAAAGCCCTTTCCAACTTAACAAATTTAACCCTAGTAACAACCTTATAAGGTAGGAAACTTATAGATGAGAAAACTACAACACAGAGAAATCAAGAAACTTATTTAATTAGTAAAATTAATGTTCTAGTTGTCTATTGCTGTGTAATACCCCAAATTAGTGACTTAAGTTATTATTATTTCTCTTGGTTCTATGGGTTGACTGGGCAGCTGGGTGGTTCCCAAATGGGGACTGTCATGGTATGGCAGCCAGAAGGCATCCTACAAGGCTAGAGTCATGGAAAGGCTAGACTACACTGAACATCAAAGGGGACTTCCTCATTCACTCATCCAGGCCTCAGCTGGGATGACAGGAACAGCTAGTTCTGGGCTAGCATCTCTTTCCAGACAGCCTCTCCACATGGCTCCCTCAACCTGACAATCTTAGGTGGCTGAACTTCTAACATAGTAGCCAACTTCCTTCAGAGGGAGCATTCCACCAGACCCAGGTGGAAGATGGAAATCTTCTTATGATGTAGCCTTGGAAGTTACACATCACTTCTGCTTCCTTCTGCTGGTCAAAAGTAAGTTCTGGGGACATCCCAGATTTAAGAGCGGAGTTTATATAAGAGCATGAATACTAGGAGGTATGGCTCAGTGGGGGTGGTAGGGGACAGGGTGGGGGTCATCCTTGGAGGTTGGTTACCACAGTGCATAAGTGCCAGAGTCTGGACGAATACATAGGCAATCTGACTTGAGCCTTCACTTTAAACTACCATGTTCTGAAGTTATTATTTTTAAAAATTTTGTTTACATTGTTATTCTCTCTCTGCCAACCTCTCTCCAACTATAATGAAAGCTTCATGAGTAAAGGGACTTGATGTGTCTTGATCAGTTGTATACTTGGAACCTAGCTGTTGAATAAATGAAAGAATAAATAAATGGATATTTTATTGTTTTAAAAAATCACTCAGCCCCCAATGTTGGATAGTTTAGATTTTAACATTTGGAAGGTATACTGTAAACTGTAAAATATAATCATTATTTAGAGTACTAACAAACTTTCAAAACACAGTGGCTCAAATAAGCCACAGATTTACTTGTCTCTTTTATATCACTGCAGACCTAGGTAAGTGGGTGACTCTGCTCCATAAGGACACCCAGGGATCCAAGTTTTTTCTACCCTGTGACTGTCTCATCCTTTGAGGGTTGACATACATGACTAAAGCAGGCTTACTTTCACCAGCCCTGAGGAAGTGGGAAAAAGAAGGTGGAAGGCAGGCAGATTCCTTGTAATAATGGGATCTGAAAGTTACCCATCCATTAGTCTCTTTAGCTGCAGGGAAATTTGGAAATATGGTTTTTAAATATGCTGTGCTAAAACTTAGGGTTGGGGGGAATCTATTAGCAAAAAGAAGAGGAGCCAATTTACAGAATCTGCCAGTGTATTTATAGCATAAAGGATAAAGTTAACTATAATTATGAAGACCTGAATCTTTTTTTTGACCCTGATATAAAGTTTACTTTCTGTATAAGTTAGCTTCATTGCTTTTATGCAGACTTCAGTTCTCTGTGAAATTTGTGATTAGTCAAATCTAGTAGGCTTCAGGTCTATTTGGAGCTCAGGATCAGTTGAAAAACATTTAAAACTGACCTCTGGCTACATGTTTGAGGTCACACACTAATGTGAACCATTCCAACTAACATTGTCATTAACTTACCTTCAAAACAACAGCTCTATAAAATTACTGTTTTTAAGGCTAGACCAGTAAAATTGTTTATCTTATATTTACTAACAATGATTGGCACTCATTAAAGCCCTGCAAGTTGTTTGTTCAACTTTTATTAATCTGATTATGCAGCAGGTATAGTTTTAAGAGTTGAGAGTGAGTGGGAGCTCTTTCTGGAAAAAAAAAAAAAATTGCTCTGTCATTCAGGCTGGAGAGCAGTGGCACAATCTTGGCTTATTACAACCTTAGCCTCCTGGGCTCAAGCTATTCTCACACCTCCTCTTCCTAAGTAGCTGTGACTAAAGGTGTGTTCCACTATGCTTGGCTAATTTTTTAACTTCTTGTAGAGATGAGATTGCACTATATTTCCCAGGCTGGGCCCAAACTCCTGGACTCAAGCAACTCTCCTGCTTTGACCTTCCAAAGTATTGGGATTACAGGCATGAGCCCCAAACCTGGCCTCACATACTTTCAAGGTTCGATAGTAGTGTGCTGTTTTAGTCAGCATAGGCTGCCATAACAAAATATCATCTGGCTTATACAACAGAAATTTATTTTCTCACAGTTCTGGAGGCTGGAAGTCCAAGATCAGGGTGCCAGCATGATTAGATTCTGGTGAGGGCTCTCTTCCTAGCTGGCAGACAGTCTTCTTCTCACTGTGTCCTTACATGGCCTTTCCTCTGAGAGCATACAGAGAGACAGAGAGAGAGAGAGAAAGAGAGAGAGAGAGAGACAGAGAGAGAGAAATCTCTTCGTCTTATGAGGCCACCGGCCCTATTGAATTATGAACCTCCTTTAAGACCTCGTTTAATGTAATAAAAATGACTCCTGAAAGTCCTGTCTCCAAATACAGTTACATTGGGGGATGGGACTTTAACATGACTTTTGGGAATACACAATTCAGCCCACCAAACTCATGATTAGAAATTATAACCAAAAAATTCTTTTTCTTTATTATTATTCCCAACTTTCAACCTATTCAGAATTAAGAGAAGATAGTCCTAGGACTCTTCTGTCATTTGAAGATTTACTGTAGATTTTATATCATTGGAAATGATGGTAACAACAATAAACCTCAGGCATTGGCTGTCTTCATTTTCCTTTTTGAGGAATCATTAGAATGAAGAACTGTACATCTAGATTCATGATCTATGATGAGAGGGGTCATCTGATTCCCATTTCTAAAATTTGCAAAGAGAGAGGAGGACTATTCTTTAGTTAAAAGCTCTAAATCAATTTTAAAGAACCATTAACAGAAGAATTTAGGCATTTTTTATCTAGCACACTTGAGTACACCACATCACTCCCACACAGAAATAGACATGGGTTAGATCAATTCGGTAATATCATTTGCCAAATGATTTTGGGGGGTTACTCTATAGACAAAACAAACAGTTGATAGACTGCACTGGGGTCTTTTCAACTGGTCACTTTGACATATTTAAGATAAAGCCAGTATTATTTTAAGCTAGAATGTTAAGCAGATACTGTATTTCTTCCTCTCACATGAGTAAGTTTTTTCTCCTCTCAACCTGATTGCAAAGCCATCTACAATGAAATAATTTGCCCAGGAAGGGTAGAATTAACACTTCTCAAATGAATTTGAGTGAAAGAGTAAATACTGGATGGAAAGTATGAAGCTCACGTCCTATCAAATTATAAAACACGAAAGTCCTTAACAGAATTATGATTTTCTGTTCATTTTATATTTTTCTCTGAAGTTATTGTGGTGAAATAAAATACTCCTGGACTGTGAACCAAAGGACCAGGTCCAAGTTCTGCTTATACATCTAATTAGTTGTATGAACTTGGACAAGCCCTTTAACTTCACTGGGTCTCAATGTCTTCTTTAATGTGATAACAGCAGGAATGGTTCCATAGGGTTAATTGAGATGATGCACACAAAGAGATTTTGTTTAGTGCTTAACATGTAGTAAACATTTATAAATACTGGTGGTTGTTGTAATGGTAGTTGTTGTCATCTCTTAGGCCCTTTTTAACAGTAATATTCCAGTATTTTTTTTCCATTTCCATTTTTGGATAGGGGTAAGATTTTATAGAATATAAGACTTTCAGCAATAACAAGATTATTCAAAATGGTAACAGTAACAGGTTATTTAAAATAGTAAAAGATAATAGTCATATGTTTGTATCATGAAAAAAATTAGACTAGCATTAGATCTTTATACGTATGGAAAATGGAGCCAAATTTACTATTGCTGATGAGGGAAGCCCTCAATCAACAAACCAACCAAATAAACAAGAATGCTTTTTAAAATGATGCTGTTGACACTTTGGGAGGCTGAGGTGGGAGGGTCACTTGAAGCCAAAAGTTTGAGACCAGTCTGGGCAACAAAGTGAGATCCTGTCTCTATAAAAAAAAAAAAAGTTATCTGGGTTTGGTGGCACGCGCTTGTAATCCCAGGTACTCGGGAGGCTGAGGCCGGAGGATCATTTGAGCCCAGGAGTCTGAGGCTACAGTGAGCTATGATCACACCACTGCACTCCAGTCTGGGTGGCAGAACAAAACGCTGTCTCAAAAAATCATGCTGTTGAATAATGACTTTAAACTTTTAGAAAGAAGGAATAAATAGTCATGCCTTTCTCATAATAATATTTACATATGATTTCCCGTTAAATGGGGGGCAGGTAATAGAATCATGAAACCTCCATTTTAATCTTACTTAAATATATGCATTTTATTTTAATTTTTATATATGCATTCATATTTATATATATTTCAAGTAAAAATTAAAAATTAAAAATCATCTGAGAACTGAACCAATTATTGCATGTATTGTTTATCATTTTGTCTTTGAGAAGAAATTTCAAAAATTATAGTCTATTGTTATGTGAAGAAAAGCATTGAAAGGCTTAAATATTTCACCTTCAATTTTTTTATTTCTACCAAGTGACTCTACTTGATTCCAATTATTTTGCATCGTTTTCTCCCCTCTTTAATTGTCTTTTAAAAAGTGTTCAAAGTCAATATCTTAATGGTGAATGATCTTAGAATAACTGTAGTTTATTTCCTCATACCATATAGACTTTTATCCATTGGATCAAAAGTTTTATAGACTTCCCAGGCAATAAAGAGTTAGCCTTAGAAACTTTACATAAACCATATAGGGTAGGCAGCATTTCCATTTTTCACCTTTATTTTTTAATAACTTTTCTGACTGTGGAAGAGACTCTTGATCAGACAGATGTCTTTTCTTTTTCCCTTGGGCTCTTTCAATTTGTGCTGTAAAATTTTAAAAAAATCCTTAAAAGACAACATAAATGTAATATGCTTGGTCAGATGTGTTCTTTAAAATAAAATTAAACGTTGACATATAAAAACAACTCACGTTGTAAGAGGCTTCCATCTTTCATACTGGAAGTGTTACTGACACATACCATGCGAAACAAGTTAAAGAGTAATTTTATCTCAAAGCCTCTGCAGATATTTTTTTGTCCTTCACCTATACAAAATGACAAATAAGAATAAAACATTCTTTCTCACCTCTTAGAATACTCATGAATTTTTATATCGTGACCGATGTCTTTTTCAAAAAATATTGTTTTCATGATATGAAAGAAAAATGTAGTATACACTAGGCTGATGGCTATTTGTAAGATGGCAGCATACTTTATCATCCTACAAGTTTTTTTACAGGAAAAATGTTGAGAGGGATGATGTCTTTTTTGACTGCTTGCTTTTGAAATGTTAAATAAACTACATTAACATGTTTCACTTACATTGTTTCTAAATATGCAAAACCATCAGAGGAATTTTCATCATTAGGATAATCCATGCCAATTTTTTTTTCTCCAAAACTATAAAGATAACAGAGAAACTGGTATTTTGGGAAAGAGCTTAAATTATCTAAACAATTGCCTTCTTTCCTCTGCTTCACAATCATTGTAAGTTCTTAAATATTCTAAAATATTTTAGTTTTCTTTTCTCATATTTTAATTTTTGGTATGGGCCAGATTGAAGTAAACATGCTCTGTTTCATTTAAAATTACATCCAAAAGAGTGGATCACTTTGGATGTGATCTTTTTATTCCTAGCTATTCCAAATCATCTTTTTATTCCTAGCTTTCTATACTTGATTTCCTTTGACAACATGCACAATGTTAATTTCAGTTAACAACTACGATTTCACAACCAGACTCGACCGAGCATTGTAAACTCGTGGAAACAAAAAACCTCAATGCCTCTGAAAAAAGGGAAAAGAATTTTTCAGAAGGTAGGCAAGGCATAAGTTATCATGAGGGCTGTGGGTAACTCTATAGTGTAAGTAGTTATTGACCTGTCTACTGAGTTACTGAAACCTCTCCCCAAGCTCCAGGAAGGAAAATAAAGTGTTAGTAGAAGTTTCCTGTAATCCTTCCTCGTCGTGACATAAGATCCCTTGGGAAATCTGCTGCTGTTGCAGGATGTCTCTGCTTCTATGTGGAATAGTGGTTATTTTTCCAATGCCATCTTCTGGGCACCTTAACAAGTGGTCCAATTCATTCTTACTCAGATACCATATTCATGAGCAGGTCTTCTCAAATTGCTGTGTTTGAAAAATTCTAGTTTCACTTCAATATGGGCACACAAACAGGCAATGTAAATATTAAAATTTAGCACACTGAAGCTCTTTCTTCAAAATGGCAAACAATGCATAGATTGCATTAATTAACTGAAAAGAAAAAAATTAACCAGACTCAGTATTTTAGAGACATTATGACAGAATTTCACTTTTTAGAAGCTTTATGAAAGTGTAACATACCATAAAATTACCTCTTACAATTCAGTGATCTTAGTAAGTTCATAGAGTTGTGAAACCATCACTACAATCCAATTTTAGACCATTTCCATTACCCCAAAAATTCTCTCCTGCCCATTTGCAGTTAATCCTCACCTACCTAGCCCCAGGCAATCATTGTTCTGTTTTCTGTGTCTAAACATTTGCTTTTTCTAGACATACTATAGAAATCACAAAATACATGAATCAGAATATGTAATCGTTTGTCTCTTCTATATCTTCCTTCTTTCACTTAATATATTTTGAGGTTCATCTACATTATGGCATATATTTGTATTTTGTTTCTTTTAATTGTTGTGTGGTGTTCTTGCATTTCAATTTGTAACCAGATATTTGGCATATTATAGAAACACAGACCCACCTAAAGGAAGCATTTTTGACTTTAGTATTGAGAACTATATGTTAAGTGTTTTAAAGAGAAACAAAATAAGTA
Source organism: Plecturocebus donacophilus (assembly GCA_004027715.1). Taxonomy (NCBI): domain Eukaryota; kingdom Metazoa; phylum Chordata; class Mammalia; order Primates; family Pitheciidae; genus Plecturocebus; species Plecturocebus donacophilus. The sequence continues at coordinate 931 of PVKP010037139.1, read as the reverse complement.
CTTTCCTTTCACTTCTGAAACCCATAATGGAGTGTGATGACTATTTCTTCCAGTTTCTACCTAGGTTTCTACAACACTGCAATTCGTTGTGAGAAAGTTTTAATAGGTAGACCAGCTTTTTCTATCAGGAATTCCTGAGAAAGAAACTATGTTATTATCATAATCTTTTCATGCAGACACTGGCTTGGATATATTATTTCTGCTCCTATTCCCAGATTACATTAAGTATGAAGAAGGAGGAAAAAACTGAACAACAGTACAAGATAGAAAGCAAAAGCATTATGCACCAGGGATATTGAGACACACTACAGCTATATTCAACATCATAGGTGAGTCATAGAAACATGCTTAATCATAGGAATGTTGAATGAAAAATCAAACCATAGACTACATGCAGTATGATTGTTCAGAAATAAATATATATGTGAGAAAACTATATAGAAATATAAGGGATTGTTGAAAACAAAATTCAGGATGTGATTTTATCTAGGGATTATAGGGATATGTGATTGGAGGAGCACAAAAATAGATTTGCTGATGTTGGCAATGTAGTTTTTGCGTTGTAAATAGATTTACTAGGTGTTTTAAATGAATGGTGACTAAGGTGTTTGTGTGGATCAAATATATATAATTATGTAATTGTATGATATAAAACCATGAAACTCAATACAATCTCATAAGTTTTATAAAGTCATTAATTTATACCTTCTGGAATAATGTGGAAACTGATTTATATTTATGACAATGATAGCCATTCTTTCATAGTACTGAATATCTCCACTGTTAACATTCAAAAGAAAATCTATAATCCACTCTCTAGCCATATGTCAGGAAGAGTAACCTGTTAAAAGTGATAACTTCAGGGAGAGAGACCCAAGATGGCCGCGTAGCAGCAGCTCAGGATTGTAGCTCCCAGTGAAAGCGCAGAGAG
>PVKP010037138.1:0-21878 GCA_004027715.1 Plecturocebus donacophilus | reverse complement strand
AAAAGGGCATCCAGTCCCGTACACTCCGCATCGAGAAGCGCTGCGCCGGCCAAAAGAGTCGTGCTGGCCACCTGTGTGGCTCCTTCGCCGGGAATCTCCCAGTCTGTGGGCATCAAAAATTCGTCTGCAATTGCGGCATCCACTTGCTCTCTGCGCTTTCACTGTGAGCTACAATCCTGAGCTGCTGCTACGCGGCCATCTTGGATCTCTCTCTCCGCCCGGTGATGAAGTTTTTCGGTTTCTTAGTTTTCCTTTGGCGGACGCCCCTTTCCCTCAGAGCTGGACCTTCCTGGGTTTGCTGTGCTTGCTGTGAAACTCTCAGTCCTCAGCGCTTCCAATTGCTGTTTTCCTTGTGGGGATGGGACCAGCCGAGCCCATCTGTCCCGTATACTCCACACCAGAAAGCGCCGTGCTGGGGCACCGGCAAAACAGCCGTGCCGGTCAAAAGAGTCGCGCTGGCGACCCGTGTGGCTCCTCTGCTGGGAATCTCCCGGTCTGTGGGCAACAAAAATTCGTTGGAAAGTGCGGCGTCCACTCGTTCTCTGCGCTTTCACTGGGAGCTACATTCCTGAGCTGTTGCTAATCGGCCATCTTCAGGGTTTGACTTTTTATCCAATTTGCCAGTCTGTGTCTTTTGATTGGGGCATTTAGCCCATTTACATTTAAGGTTAATATTGTTATGTGTGAATTTGATCCTGCCATTTTGATGCTAGATTGTTGTTTTGCCTATTAGTTGACGCAGTTTCTTCATTGTGTTGATGCTCTTTACCATTTGGTATTTTGGGAGTGGCTGGTACTGGTTGTTCCTTTCTATGTTTAGTGCTTCTTTCAGGAGCTCTTGTAAGGCAGGTCTGGTGGTGATGAAATCTCTGAGCAATTGCTTGTTCATAAAGGATTTTATTTCTCCTTTGCTTATGAAGCTTAGTTTGGCTGGATATGAAATTCTGGGTTGTAAGTTCTTTTCTTTAAGGATGCTGAATTTTGGCCCCCACTCTCTTCTGGCTTGTAGGGTTTCTGCCAAGAGATCCTCTGTGAGTCTGATGTGCTTTCCTTTGTGGGTGACCCAACCTTTCTCTCTGGTTACCCATAATATTTTTTCCTTCATTTCAACCCTGGTGAATCTGACAATTATGCACTTTGGGGTTGCTCTTCTTGAGGAGTATCTTTATGGTGTTTTATGTATTTCCTGGACTTGAATGTTGGCCTGCCTTGCTAGGCTGGGGAAGTTTTCCTGGAAAATACCCTGAAGAGTGTTTTCTAGCTTGGATTCAAACTCTCTGTCACATTCAGGTACACCTATCAAACGCAGATTAGGTCTTTTCACATAATCTCATATTTCTTGGAGGCTTTTTTCATTTCTTTTTATCTTTTTTCTCTAATTCCTGCCTTTTCGTTTTATATCATTCAGTTGATCTTCAATCTCTGATATCCTTTCTTCTGCTTGGTTGATTCGGCTGTTGAAACTTGTGTATGCTTCGCAATGTTCTCGTGTTGTGTTTTTCAGCTTCATCAATTCATTTATATTCCTCTCTAGCTGTTTATTCTCATTAGCATTTCGTCAAAGCTTTTTTCAGGGTTCTTAGTTTCTTTGCATTGGGTTAGAACATTATCTTTTAGCTCAGAGAAGTTTGTTATTACCCATCTTCTGAAGCCTGTTTATGTCAATTTATCAGCCTCATTCTTCATCCAGCCTTGTTCCCTTGCTGGTGAGGAGTTGTGACCCCTTGGAGGAGGAGAGGCATTCTGGTTTTGGGTATTTTCATCCTTTTTGCACTGGTTTCTTCCCATGTTTGTGGATTTATCTACCTGTGGTCATTGTGCTTGGTGACTTTCAGATGGGGTCTCTGAGTGGACATCATTTTTGTTGCTGAAGAAGTTATTTCTTTCTGTTTCTTAGTTTTCTTTCTAACAGTCAGGCCCCCCTGCTGTAGGACTGCTGGAGGTTCACTCCAGAATCTGCTTGCCTGGGGATCACCTGCAGCGGCTGCAGAACAGTAAGGATTGCTGCCAGTTTCTTCTTCTGTTGTATTTGTCATAGAAGGATACCTGCCAGATGTCAGCCTTAGCTCTCCATTATGAGGTGTCTCTTTGGTTATACAGGGGTCAGGGAGCTGCTTGAAGAAACAGTCTGTTCCTTATAGGAGCTCAGGTGCTGAGCTGTGAGCTCCATTGTTCTGTTCAGAGCTGCTGGGCAGGTATGTTTAAGTTTGCTGCAGCAGATCTCGTAACTGCCTTTTTTTCCCAGGTGCTCGGTCCCAGGAAGGTGGGGCTTTATTTATAAGTTCTTATCATTCTGATGCCTTTTTTCAGAGATGCCCTGCCCAGCGAGGGGGTAGCCTAGTCACAGTCTGCCAGCAGAGGCGTTGCTGAGCCCAGCTACTGTGTGAACTTCCTTGCAGTTTTGTTTATAGGGGTATAGTTAAAACTGCCTTGGTAATGGCAGTCTGCCTCAGTAATGGCGGACTGTTTCTGTAATGGTGGACTGCCTCGGTAATGGCAGATGCCCTTACCCCCACAGAGCTGGACCATCCCGGGTCCAGCTGTGCTTGCTGTGAAACTCTCAATCCAGAGCATTTCAGATTGCTGTCTTTGTGGGAATGGAGCCATCCCAGCCAGTTTACCTGGCTCCCTGTTTCAGCCCCCTTTTTTTCAGTTGAACAGGCGACTCTGTTTCCCAGGTGTTCCAGTTGCCAGTTGAAACGGCACCCGGATTTGTGTGAGTTTTTGTGCAGAAACCCACTGCACTGGCTGAAATAGCAGCGCTGGAGACTCGTGGCGCTTTTCCGCCCGAGAGTCTCTTGGTCTTTGGGCAGTAAAAACTCGTTTGGAAATGTGGTTACCACTCACCCTGTGCGTTTTCACTGAGAACTGCAGTCCAGAACTGTTTCTATTTGGCCATCTTCAGATGATGTCCTACAGATGAGTATTCTTATGTTCAATAATTTTAACAAACTTGCTCAAGTATCAGATGGAAATTACAAACTTAAGATTCTCACTCAAATTTGACTCTTTTTTTATGTCACATTCAGGGAACTCTAAGGTTGCATTAAATACAGAACAAAATTCAAACAAATAAGCTTTAGGTTTTTTTTTTTTTTTTTGGAACATTCTATTACTTTACACTTTTGGTTAAGAGAGATTTTACACATATTATATACATTTCATTTGGTTTCCATCTAATAATTCAGTACTGCATGTTCTGTTCCTCAAAGTAGACGAATTGAACCTCTTAGTTGAATGTTTTAAAAAATTCAAATTTAGTTGGATTTTTCTTCTGTGGATTGCTTTACTCCCAGAAATTTTTTTTTCATGCCCCTTTAAAATAATTTATGTATAAAGTTAACACCATTTTTACCCTTAGGTGTTAATGAGTGATTATTGTTGCTAATTGTGGCCTCAGACTTTATACTAATATCAGATACTTTTCTTTTTTAAGGGAAAACAGAAATGGTTTATGAAGCAGAACACAGAAGAGTCAACTATTGGAAGAAAGCTTTCAGATCACAAGTTAAATAATACACCAGATGCTGACTGGCTTCAACTCAAGCCTCTTGCCGGTAGACAGCAATTCTGACTCAAGACAAACTTTTTTTTTTTTCATTCAAATTTACATTTAATTTCTGTTTATATTCATTCAATCTGAAATTAAATAATACAATAAACTAAATACAAGGAGAAAAGGTGTTACCCTCATAGCACTCCTAATAAGGTAGCTGAAATATTTATTTACTGATAGATGCAAAGCCAACTTGGGAAAGGAGAAACAATAGTTTAAAGAGCAAAAACACCTAGATGAACCCATGTTTCAGATGTTATTCTAGATAATCCACTGAGATAATACTTGTGCTATAATCTTAAGAATCACACAAGAAAAAGTACTGTATTAATCAGCAACAGACCACAGGTTATGCGTGACAAATACTTTTACGATAGTTTGTCTAGCTTGCTAGTGTCTACTGTGAATAAAGCTAAACTTTGGACACTGATGTTTTTGAGAAATTAATGTCAAAATCTGTTCTACATAAATTTAGCATTTCTGTTAAATTTGCTTTTTTAAATTGCAACTCAAATGAGATTTTCATTGTTTCATTTCAGTTTAACATTTACAATACTGCAGTTAGTAAATACATTTGAAAACAAGTAATTCAAAACCTCAAAATCTATTCTTCATAAATTTAACATTTCTCATGGGAATAATCTTAGATTTAGCCCTTGTAAGCTAGGACCCATGATTAACTAAATATTCAAAATAGGTCCTATATTAAATGTATAATCCAAGACTTAGTATATTAATAGTACCTAAGATGCATCTTGTTTATAATTATTTATTATCTGTAGTATAGAATGTTGAATTTATGGAATATTATAAGGAATTCTCTACCCCTCTCCCTCAAATTATCTGCTATCTCAAAAAATAGTATGGAAAAATCCCTCTAGTTAAAACCGTAAAGGGGGAAAACAACATAATTTTCCTAAAAATCTGGTTCAGGTTCAATAATTAATGCTTTACATTGTTAATCACAGCTGGTTTATAAATCCCAATTTAGTTATTCTGTAATGCTAAAAACCTTATAATCAAATTAGTAGACTTCAGTGATTATATTTTAATTAAGAAACAGCATATATAAAATAAAAATGTATTCTATGATAACTGATTTTAAAGAAAATAATCAAGGGATGAAAACAGTTTCTTTTATATACTCATCTGGTATCATTAAGAACCCTCTTAGAAACTCAAGACTAGTAATATCTACATCATATTTTAAACTAGGCTTGGATAAAATAAATATAGATAAGCCATATTGCATAGGTGTATGCTTTCTGTGACACTAATGTGATACTTGACATGTTTTCACAGTCGTAGGGATACCCATTTATGAAATATAAGTTCTCAATAAACTTTCCACAGCATAGGAAATAAATTTCACTTAATAAACATGAAGTCAGAAAAACTATGTATTTGTGTGGTGCCGTGCAATTAATGCTTTTTATGCAGAAAGGTTGCAGTGTTTGCCACTATTGCTGGCCGTAGTAATTATGAAAACAGTTTAACTGAGGTGGTTATACCAGCCATTCACAGTGTGAATACTAGTAAATAGGACTGAGGAGGAATATTTTGGTGTATTAAGTTTCGCTGGAATCTGGTCAGGCAGTCAACACTACAGTTAGTTAAATACATTTGAAAACAAGTATCAGTATCACAAGCCATTTACTGTCCGAAATAATGCCTGTACTTATCACCATAGCTTTTTGGATTCTGGTTTATCAGACATCACAGATTGTCAGAGAACAAGGATCTGCACTTTAAATACTATTCTGCTCTTAATCATTATTGTAGCTTCTAATTTTCCAGCTACAGTTAATGAAGTTCCCAGTAAGCTGCTACAATAAGGGAGGAGAAGGGGGTATAGAGGGAGTGATTTTTTTTAAAAAAGGCTTTCTGTCCAAAGATGAACTTTTATCAATTCTTTCAATTTGTGCTACAATTGAAAAAGTAATATTTCCAATCAATTTTCATGGTTCTGTATTTGCTTACTGTCATAGGATTTCATCCCATCTCATTTGAGTTGCAGTTTAAAAAAGCAAACCCTTCCTCTTTTCTGACTGAATTCAACATGTATAAATAATTTTATGGCTTGGATCCTATGGCTCAGAAAGGTTACATATAGCAAGCAGCATATATTTTAAAAATATCCTAGGGTTGCAAAATATTACAATTAAGACAAACTTTTAAGACATAAAAATTGAAATGCTGCTTCTAAAACATGCCCATGTTATTTCTAAGGTATATTTCCTTAAATATGAGTGAGTCTTTTTTGAGACAGGGTCTTGCTGTGTCACCCAAGCTGTAGTGCAGTGATGCAATCATGGCTCACTGCAGTCTCAACCTTTCTGGCTCAGGTGATCCTCTCACCTAAGCCTTCTGAGTAGCCGGGACTATAGGTGAATGTCCCATGCCCAGCTAGTTTTTGTATTTTTAGTAGTGATAGGGTTTTGCCATGTTGTCCAGGCTGGTCTCAAACTCCTGGACTCAAGCAATCTACCTCCCCTTGGTCTTCCAAAGTGCTGGGATTACAGGTGTGAGCCACCCTGTCCAGGCACAAGTGAGTCTTAAAGGTGATTTTGTTTATTTTTGTGGATTTTGGCCTTATTCATGCTGAAATGTGGGATAAATTATATTATGGGATAAGGAATATTTTGCATTCTAGAAAAAATGAGTAAGTTTTCCAAATGGTGGATTAGTGTTATTAATAGTTTTATTTCTTGATAGTGCAGATTCTCTTATTTCCTCCCTATATGATTGATTTCATGTGGAAAAAGGAGAGTCTGCCTTTGTACCTAAAATCTCTGCTCATCTATCCATCTCTTCTGTTGCCAGATAGATGTAATGAGGTAGCTTATGATTTTCAGAAAATCTAAAAGTTTTTTAACCTGATTTCCTCCCTATCTGTTTAAACTTAATGTTTCCCTGAATCTACCAATAATTTTCTGTAGAAGAGGAGTAGCCTAGATTTTAACTGTAGAACTCTGCCCCAAAATACAATTTGGGAAGTATTCAGATCTTTGTCATATAATTAACAGCTGTGGAAGACTAGGTGAAAGGCCAACTTTAATTTTTAAAAGAAATGCTTATCAGATCTTGCTTATCAACTCACTTATGTGAGTTTCCGTACTTCATTATAACAATGATCTCACTAGCATTGTCAAATAGGGGAGCATTCAGGAATATAAAGAACTTTGCCATCAGCTAACTGTATGACCTGGGCAAGTTATTTACATTTTATGTTTTCATTTTCTTAAATGCTAACAGAGTGCGCAAATGCTTAAATTTCTTCTTTATCTGAAAAAAAAATAGATTGCATTTTGACATCTGGTCAGTGCTACAATAACATTCACCCTTTGATTTTCATCAGCTTTTCTATAATTTGCTCTTTAAGTTTTCATAATATCTTCATGCTTTCCAATTTTTCTCCCCATTTTGCCTGCTTTTGATTTTAGTTCCCTCCTATTGACCTTATCCAGAGCATCTTTTGAATCCCCCAAAACCCAGTTTCTTCTCTGTGTGTGCATGTTTGTTTTGTTTTGCTTGCTTTATTTTTTTTATTGGACTCCAGAAATCATTTTTCAATTAGAATGGCTTCTAAGTTATTTTAGGGAAATATATTTTTTTAAGAATTCCAAAAGACATTCACTTAAGAAATGTTCATTGTACTGCTATTATGTCTAGGCTTAAATTAGCAAATATCCATGCATTTAAGTGTTGACGAAGAATATCTTTTGCTATAAAAATAGGAACTGATGACTCGGTTGTTTCTGAAGATCGACTTAATGAAACTGAACTGACAGATTTAGAAGGCCAACAAGAATCCCCTCCTAAAAATTACCTTTGTATAGAAGAGGAGAAAATCATAGACCATTCTCACAGTGATGGATTACATAGTATTCATGAGCACGATCTCCATGCTGCTGCACCTAACCACCATGGTGAGAACAAAACTGTGCTGAGGAAGCATAATCATCAGTGGCACCACAAGCATTCTCATCATTCCCATGGCCCCTGTCATTCTGGATCTGATCTGAAAGAAACCGGAATAGCTAATATAGCCTGGATGGTGATCATGGGGGACGGTATTCACAACTTCAGTGATGGGCTCGCAATTGGTAAGTGGACTGGGAACATGGGTGATAATCTTCTACCGTCTATGCTAATCTTATGGACTATAATATTTAAGATTAGATTTGTCTGGAGCTTCACAAATACAGTGTTATGTATTACTGTGGTCAGTTGATTTTCCCAAAGGATACAGTTTTGTGTGTTCATTTGTTACATTTTAAGTGTAAGGGTATAATTTAGTGGGGTTTTTCTTTAACACATAAACACATCAGTAGTATATTTCTTTAATACCTTGATCTCTCAAAGTACAGTCACCATATTGAAAAAGCTGCTTATTAACATTATATTTTCACATCCTTTTCAAAGAGATGTAGATCTCTTTCAGGGATATGAAAAGATCCTGAGATATTTTCCAGGGATATGCAAATATTTCAGTGCATTTATGTATCCCTGAAAGAGAACAGTTTAATTTCAGTCTTAGGTTTAATAAATTTTCTGTATCTTTGAAAAGGCAAAAAATTTTTTTTACAACATTAAAAATCCATTGTACTAAATTCAAATATATTAGTATCTTGCTAAAGTGGTATTACTAGTTTAAGAGAATATTAAATGTGATGAATCCATAATTTTCTTTGAGATCCAGACTCTCTATTGGTGCCCAGAAGTAAGCTTTGGTTTCTTTCAGAAAGCGGAGAACATCTTTAATTTACAGTAGCTGTTGTTTTTTTGTTGTTGTTGTTTTTTAAATACAGACAGAGTCTAGCCATCCTTCCCAGGCTGGCCTTGAACTCCTGGCCTCAAGCAATCCTTCCACCTTAGCTTCCCAGAGTACTAGGATTATGGGCATGAGCCACCATGCTCAACCTATAGTAGCTGTTAATACTAAAAAATAAAGAATTCTGCTAGTAGACCTAGATGCATTTATACATCTGACCTCAGTCCTCAACACTACTAGACAAGTAATACTTTGTACCATTTATTTTTCAGGCTTATGAAAGTTTTGATAAGGGTGTTAGCCATTTAAATCTCTATAAAGATCAATAAGAGAGAACAAGTACAATCTTAGACTTATAAGACTTAAAGTTGAGCATCAAACCACTACTTTGAAATACTGAAAATTGTTACTATCCCCAAGATATTAGTGAATTGGAAGGCTACAAAAATAGAGAATTAATTTCAGTATGGAATATTGCTTTTATTGAATAGCAGTTTCTCTAGTTGTCACATACCTATCATACCCTACTATATGTTCAAAAACTATGACGTATAAGAGAAGTGAGTCACTCATATATTAAGAAATTAATTTAGATAGACAAATGAAACTGCATCTGTCATCATTAATGAAAATGTGAAGACAGAAGATCAGTAAACCTCACTTGTTTTTTTTCTTATCTTCCTCAGGTGCAGCTTTCAGTGCTGGATTGACAGGAGGAATCAGTACTTCTATAGCTGTCTTCTGTCATGAACTGCCTCATGAATTAGGTAATATAACCTTAAAAATTTTACCAGGTTCCATCAAATCTAAGACTTCCTTAATTGTAATTATATTCAAATTTCAGAGATGTTCAAGCATAAAAAATGGCTGATGGCAACTATAGTGTCATTAATTGTTAGATATATCATGATGTTAAAATATGAAAAAAAAATGCTCCTTAAATTGATGAAATGTTTGTGTGCTTTCCTTTGCATTTAATAACATAATTATGCTATTATAATGAAGATTATAGATTATGACTGGTTCACTAAGTAAAACTTTTTAAAAGAAATATTTCTGAATTTAAATGCCACATTTTGATGTTAATCTACTTTGAATTTATTTCATATACCATATAGACCATATTTTTAAAAGAATCAGAGTAAAGTTTGCAATTACATCATTGAAAGGCAGATACATCTAGGAATGAATACAAGATTATTGGGTATTAAGATTATGATATTAAAATATATATAATGAAAACAGAAATCATCCAACCTTCTTCATAGGTAAAATGAGAGCTTTGGAAATGAGTGATTATTCTAAAACCTCAGTGCTGGTTAGTAACAGAGTTACTTTTTTTTTAGTAGAGATGAGGTTTCTCCATTTTGGTCAGGCTGGTCTTGAACTCCCTACCTCAGGTGATCCACCTTCCTCTGCCTCCCAAAATACTGGGGTTACAGGTGTGAACCACCATGCCTGGCCCTAATTTTTGTATTTTTAGTAAAGATGGGGCTTAACCATATTGGCCAGCCTTCATTATTTCTTCATAAATAATGGAAAGTTAATATTGATGTTCAAAAATGTTACCTGGATAGTTATTAAAGATAGGGTTGCTTTCTTAACTCTGTTACTAACCAGCACTGAGGTTTCAGAATAATCATTCATTTCCAAAGCTCTTACTTTATCTATGAAGTAAGAAGGTTGGATGATTTCTGTTTAAATTATATATTTTTTAATAATATAATCTTAATACCCAAAAATCTTGTATTCATTTCTTATGTGATTTTGGTAGAGTGGAGCTGAATACTTGAAAAATAATTTTTAAAATCCTGTATTTTTCTTTTTTCATTTTAGGACATGTTTTCTTGATACACTTTCAACTATAGTAATTATATATATCATGTTGGACTTGATTCTATTTTTTTTTTTCAAAAACATTTCCCGTTTGCCCTTAGAAATGAGTGCTGGCAGTGAGCTTCACTTTTTTTTTTTTTCTAAAAGGAAATGGGTTCCTACTCACTTTCATTTCACTCTTTTGATACATCCCTTATGTTTCTTACCTCATGTTACTTATTGTCTTTTAAAACTCTCCATCCTGATTACCACGAGTTAATCTGTTGCTTCTGCTCAGTACTCAGAAATGTGCTTTCACCACATTTTACATAATTAGCACCTATTACTGGACACAGCATTTAATTTCCTCCCATCACAGATAGTAGTGCATTGAACATCTCTAGACTTGGTACCTGTTGACCCCTCTGAGATATACACTCAGAAATGACAGGTCTAGGGTATGCATGCTAAAGTAGTGTGATTTCCAAACAGCAATACCTGAAAGTTCTGTTGCCACAACCTTCCCAACACTTGGCATTAACTTACTGTTTTTTCTCCCCCTTTGAGACAGAGTCTGGCTCTGTCACCCAGGCTGGAGTGCAGTGGCGTGAACTCAACTAACTATAGCCTCCATCCTCTGGGTTCAGGTGATTCTTGTGCCTCAGCCTCCCAAATAGCTAAGACTACAGGCATGTACCACCACACGTGGCTGATTTTTTTATTTTGTATTTTGGTTTTTGTTTGTTTGTTTTGAGACAGAGTTTTGCTGTTGTTGCCCAGGCTGGAGTGCAATGGCATGATCTTGGCTCACCGAAACCTCTGCCTCCTGGATTCAAGCGATTCTCCTGCCTCAGCCACCGAGTAGCTGGGATTATAGGCATGCCCCACCACGCCCGGCTAATTTTGTATTTTTAGTAGACATGGGGGTTTCTCCATGTTGGTCAAACTGGTCTCGAACTCCCGACCTCAGGTGATCTGCCCTCCTTTGCCTCCCAAAGTGCTGGGATTACAGGCGTGAGCTACCATGCCCGGCCCTAATTTTTGTGTTTTTAGTAGAGACAGGGTTGCGCCATGCTGGCTGGGCTGGTTTTGACTCTTGACCTCAAGTGATCTGCCTGTCTCAGGCAGATCAAAGTGCTGGGATTACAGGTGTTAGCCACCACACCCAGCCTTAATTTTCTCTTTTTTATCAATGTAATGGATGTAAAGCATTTCTTTTTTATTTTAATTGGTATTTATTAGTTTACCAATTTAATTTCTCTCCACATGAAATAGTGCTTTAGTTTTCTTCTTCTATAAATTAAAAAACAGTAGCTTAAGATGTATATATGCATTCACACCAAAAATATATGAAGGAAATGGAGATGGCATTAATTTGAAAGAAAAAATACTAATTTCACCTTTTGAATATGCAAGGGATTTCTTCATGTGTTTTCTAATTTAAATTTTCTAAAAACTCACCTGGCTATGAAATGTCTATCATTTGTGCATAATTGCCTTGATTTGTAGTATTTGCTCATTTTTGAATAGAACTTGTCATATAATTTTATTGAAAAGTCAATAATTTCTTAGGTAAAGCAGAAAAAAAAATATTAGTGCATACTTGGTGCTAATTCCTTGGGGCTTGATTCTGTATGGTTTCATTTACCTTGCCAACTTCAGACATATAATCTTATCTCTTGTTCATGCCCCATTATCCTTTTAAAGTTACCATAGTCTTTATATCCCTGGTTTTATTCTGTTGTAGTACATCATTGGCAGATATATCTGCTTAAATATGATGTTCTTATGTAATTAAAGTCTTATGTAATTAAAGATTTTCCTGACATATAAAATCCAGCTAGATTTTATTAGTCACACTTTTTTCTTCTTTCTGTAATAGGGTCTCACTCTGTTGCCCAAGCTAGAGTGCAGTGGCTTGATCACAGCTCAATGTAGCCTTGACCTCCAGGGCTCAGATGATCCTCCCACGTCAGCCTCCTGAGTAGCTGGGACTACAGGCACACATCACCATGCCCAGCTAATTTTTGTATTTTTGATAGTTAGGGTTTTGTCATGTTGCCCAAGCTGGTCTTGAACTCCTAGGCTCAAGTGATCTGTCTGCCTCAACCTCCCAAAGTGCTGGGATTACAGTTGTGAGCCAACTATGAGTCACATTTTCAATGACCTTCACTTCTCTCTACTTACTTTTATAGTGTTACCTGCAGTACATCCTGCTACATGTTTTTCATTTTAACTAAACACAGTTCACCAAATGTGTAATGTGGGTGCCTGAATCTGTTTCCTTTTGTATACCATTCTCCTGCATGGCTGGCCCAAATACTTTTATTCCTAGTTTATCATGTTAAGAATCTTCAACCTCATTACTGTCTTCTACCTCATGCCTTGGATTACTGTTTCCTCTAAATTTTATTGTTTGCTTTTTCTGCATCCTTCACACATGTTCTTGCTAGTTCCCCTATTTCTTAAACTGTAGTTTTTAAATCTACAAATACTATGTCTTATACTCTATCACATAGTGTTATTAGCCTAACTCTACGATTTAAGGCTATCAGTTTTTAAATATGAGTAACATGTTGCCTCATATTTAATCTTCCACTTAAAAAAAACTTTTTTAGTAATAGACTTGGATAATCATGTGTACATATCCATGCTATACTAGACAAGCCTCCAACTTTCCTTCCCACTCATATACCCACTTCCCGATAAATGGAGTGTCAGCCTACTTGAAGTTTAAGTGTGGTTTTATTGAATTGCCCTAACCTTGAAGGATTCACTCAGACACAGAATTGAAAACAAGTTGTTTTGGAGATTAAGGATGGTTACCTTCTTATCACTTACTTCTTTTTCTCTCTGCAATTTCTTATTGAAGCAGTGACACACATGGGATAACCACATGTAGAACAAATGCATTACATGTATTAATGGCTAGGTAAGCCCTTGATACCCAATGCAGAGCTCTGGTAAAAAACTGGAATGGAGAACTCCCCTTGAGGCAGGACCCCCCAGTTAGTCCTTCAGACCTCAGATGTCTGCCTGTTTTATCCCCCAAATCAGAGATTGAGATGTTGCTACTGCTATGAGAGGAAATGTCAAGCCAGAGTATTTTCAGTTTTGCCAGAGGGAAAGGAGTGGGATTTAAGAAAATGTGCATTTTTTCCTAATGTTAAATTGATATAAACTGTACCATACTCTAGCTGGATAGGCTGCTAGAGAAGGAACAGCATAAAGAAATGACCCAGCTTCCTCTTCTGGAGGTGACAGAAAAGGCTCTGGTCCTTGTGTCCATCAACAAGGTAAGAAGTGGTCTATGAACCATAAATAAAGGAAGCAAAAATATGATTGTAGAGCCTAGTTTTTGCCTTAAGGCACAGCAAACGGCACTTTTGTACAATAGGGACAGGTTAGTGTTGCTACTCTGATCAGATCATCTACTCATACTCACTCAGAGAGAAACAGGATGTGGAGAGAGGCATACAAGCTTCTTCCTCAGAACTCCCAGGCACAGGGAAAGTCATTTCTCTGTTGGTTGAGTTAGAAGCATGACAGATAGAGCCAGGGAGAAGTCCATTCCCCACTTTCTAGGTTAAAATGTTGACAAAGCAGTATAGTATGTCACATTTCAGGATAATTTATTTGATCTAAAAGCTATTTTGCCGTGTTAAATTTTTTATTATGAATTCTTAAAACAATTCTGAGATTTCCATACTGACCTCAGACCCTAGGAGGAAAAACATGTTTTCAAATTATGTTGCAATATATTGGAGACTAACCCTCAGTTGGTCAGTAATTCCAAGTACTGGTGTTCCGCTTCTTAACTGATTGCTGTTTCTCCAGTGGTATATTTACTTGGACACAGAATTGAAAACAAGTTGTTTTAGAGATTAAGGATAGTTACCTTCTTTACATTTACCCTTTTTTCTCTCTGCAATTTCTGCAGGTGTGTTTTGTGTTTAGGAATGTGATATGTAAAAACATATGCTTAGAACTATAGAATAACATATAGCTTGGAGTTTGACTCTTAAGAGACATGAAGAATTGAAAGCATTTTAGGAAATAGCAAACTCGCATCTCATTTTGTGTTTGGTCTCTGGTGTGGCAATGGGCTAAATTGCCTGAATTATTAAGTCACTACTCTCTTTTCTGTGTTAGCCAAACTTATGTAGCTGATTTTAAGTTACAATACTGCTTTGTTGTATCTCTCCACTTTATAAGCACTTGAGTAATTTACATGAAAGCCTGTGTAGTAGAAGAAGGCCATCTGTAGGGGACATAATGTTGAGGGCTATCCTGAGGGCAGGCGGAAGACAGCTGCTTCCAGGTTTGAACTCAGGATGGATCAACCACCTGGGTATCGTTGCACTCTCAGAACAGCCCCAGGGTCTTGGATTCCACCAGGGTTTCACAAACTCCTACCTGAATTCTGAGACTCCCACAGAGAGGCTTTTGACTGTGGATGGATGCAGAATTATTCTTACGGATGTGGGGATATGAGTGGATCACCTTCCATTTTGCCATTTTGGTTTATCACAATTTCCCAAACAGTCATCTTGATGTTGAGTAATGGGTTTCAACTTCAAGGAAATAACATTTTGATAAATAAATATAGCCATGGAGCAAGGGTTGGAAAACTGCCTATTGGGTACTATTGTGTAGTACACCAGGGTGACCAATTCAGTCATACCCACACCTCAGCATCACATAATATAGCTCTGTAACAATCCTGTACATGTACCTCATTCTTCTAAAATAAAAGTTGAAAAAGAAAAAAAATATGTAGCTGTTATTAAGACTCAATTAAGAGAGGTTATAGTGTTGTACATTTTTCCTTTCCTCTCAAACGAATTAAGGATTACATAGAAATTTAAAATAAGATGTTCATGTGTTAAATTGTCCATGGAAAACTGAACATTCATTGTATAGATTTATGTAGAATTTTAACATGTCTAAAACCATTATTTAAAACAAGAATAAAGAACCTTAAAATATATACATGTTTTTAAAAATCTCTTAGTGAATGTTAACAGATGTTAACGTAACTAAACCATTGGATTAGTTTAAAAGCTTTGGCAGGCATACCTCATTCATTGTGCTAATGATATCCTTTGTCAGCAGGAAGGAAAGAATATCGATTTACCAAAGATGTGAATAGATTTGTATGTTTAGTATAAATACCTGCTGTGAGGATTCCTTTGACTTAGTTTAAAAATGTATACAGGTTCTTACTGAGAATGAGGAGGAAGGGAAAAACATGCAGATACCTTTGAGAATTTATAACCTGAGATAAGACTACAGCAAAGATTTTAAAATGAAATAATTCACTTGATACAATCATACAAAAATCATTTGTATTGCTATATACTAGCAATCAACAGTTGAAAATTAAAAAATTTTTAAAATTCTACTTATAATACCATCAAAACATGTAATATTTAGCTTAAATCTAAAAGAATATGCATAAACCTATAAATAATAAAAGAAACCAAAGGAGACTTAAATGAAGAGCTATACCAGGTTCAAGGACCAGAAGACTGTTGTTAAGATGCTATTTTTTTTTTTAAATAGATGCAGTGCATTCTCAATAAAAAGTTCAGCAGGCTTTTTTTGCAGAGATGAACAAGCTTTTTAAAAATTTTATATGGAAAAGGGAAGGAACTTGTTTAGCCAGTAGAATTTTGGAAAAAACAAAGTTGATTTAAGATTTACTGTAAAGTCACAGTAATTAAAACAGTTGGAACAAAGCAGAGTCTTCATATATATGGCGATTTATTTTCAACAAATGGTGCTGTAACAATTGGACATCTACTTGCAATTAAAAATAAAAGGAAGAAAGAAAAATACCTTTGACCCATATCTTACTATAGAAAAAAAAATGAACTCAAAATAGGTAATCTAAATGGAGACCCTAAAAATAGAAGAAAACAGTATCTCTGTGTCTTTGGGCTAGCCAAAGTGTTCTTAGATACAGCACTAGGAGCATGCTCCATTAAGGAAAAAAGTCATAAAATACACTTTATACAAATTAAAAACTCTTCACAAAAGACAGTTAAGAAAATAAAAAGGTAATCCACAAACTGGGACAAAATATTTGGAAAATAAATATCTGACAGAAGACTTTTAGGACCAGAATATTTAAAGACCTCTCAATTCAATCATAGGAAAACGAACGACCCAACAAAATAAAATAGACACAAGACTTGAACAGACATTTCACTGAAGAAGTTCTACAGATGAGATTTCAGATGCTGGATTTCAAATTATGGACTAGCAAGGATGTGGAACAGCTATAGCTCTTAGACTTTGCTGGTGGGGATGCAATTTCTTATGAAGTTAGAAATATACTTAACTGTATAGCCCAATGATCCCACTTAATAGGTATCTGGCCAGATGAAGAAGTGAAAACTTTTATTGACAAAAAAGTGTTTATGAATGTGTGCAGTGGCTTTCTTCATAATTGCAGAAAACTATAAACAACCTAAATGTTCTTGGCTGATGAATATAGGAATATTACTGAGTGATAAAAAGTAGTTTTCTTATATACACAGTAACATAAATGAGTCTTACATGCATTATTCTAAGTGAACAAAATCTAAACTTGAAAGACTACATACTGTGTGCTTCCATTTAGATGATGTTCTGGTAAAGGCAAAATCATAGGAACAGAAAGCAGATTGTTGGTTGCCTAAGGGCGAGTGGCCTGAAAAATTTTTGGAAGGGTAATGAAACAGTTCTAGAGCTTGATGGTGTTTGTGGTTTTATGATATATATGTGTTTGTCAAAATTCATAGAAGTGTACATTTGTTAGAAAGAGTTGGGTAATTATACCATAATTTTTAAAAATATTAAATGAAAATAGTTTGTCTTGAATCTTGATTAGTTAATTCATGCTTTTTGGTTGTTACTCAGAAATGAACTATCTTGCTATTCAGTAATATTAGAGAAGGCAACAAAGTTGATGTATTTTGTACCCATGTCACTGTACAAAATACTGCATTATTGAATTATAAAAGGAAGCAATGCATTTTGTAACCTAAAAGACACTTCTGTAGTCTCAGTTTGTATTATGTAACATGCTAAATGAAATTGCCTCTTCAGCACAGTTGGTGGGTGAATTATTGAAAACAAGGAGCAGAAATTTGTTAGGGAAGTTAGGGAGCTCTTTCCACAGAGAAAAAGCTGAGAAAGACTGGAGAAAATTAAACAAAACTCCAGGATTGAGAAAAGAGAAAAACTGTTATTAAATCTAGGTCTTAATAACAGAAAAACTGTTATTAAATCCTAAAGTATTTAGGATCAGAGGAGAAAAGATGTAAGGAGAATAGCATTAGATGAAAATTGGACAATAGCAACTTAGAAACCATTGGTAGATAATCTCCTTAGGTACGTTATCTTAACTTTTCCAAATAATGCTGCAGTGTTTAGTTTGTAGCAATTTGTTGTAAGGTGGAAAAATGATACCTTGCAGTAATTTCTTTATTGTTAACTTCTTTTTATCTGTTATAGACTATGATCTTGTAACAATGAGAAGTAATAGAAGAACAGATCATGTATTTTTAGATATGTAGCTGTTAAGATTCTTTCTTAAGGGAAAGAAACAAGCCCAGTCAGTGTTCTGTATAGCACCTTGCATATGCTGAGTGTTCAATAATTGATTCGATATTTGTTCATGTAGTAACTAAAACAAAATTATTACAGTAAGTAAAGCTAATGGGTATTTTTCTTTTATACCTCTTCAAGGTGGAATAAGCTACTGCTTTTGACCCATTAGCTTCAAGACTATTATCTTTAGCATCATTTTGCCCTTCTACTGACACCTCTCTGAGCAGTAATTTTTTTTCCCTGATATTCCAACTTTATTTTTTTTCACAGGCTGTAGTCAAGCTTGCAGATAATGTTCCAACTTTAGATAGATGAAAAGAAAAATGCCTTTCTTCTTTTTTTGGAGGGAGAGGGTGGTGGGAGGAGAATCTATTGAGGATCCTTAGAAATAGAATTTCAGGATTTTCCCCCCTGTGAGTTTTTGTTTCACATCAGCTCTGTGGTCATGGTTGATTTCACAGTCACCAGTGTCACCATTCTTCATCATCACAGTTAGAAACAGAGTTTGGATCATGGCTTAATAAGAACCTGGCGTTTTACTCTATTTTCAGTATTGTTGATGCTCTTCCGAGCCTCAGCTAGACATTGTGTGCCTCATTGTGGAAGCACAAAAAAGTGATGGGGAGAGCTCTTTATTCTTACTACATTTTTAGGATTTGGGGGATTATTACAGTTTTGTCTATTTCAGCATAGATATATAACCTTTCAGATGGTCATCTTTCAGTGTCATGCCTTTGAGATTCATCCAAGTTTTTACATGCATTATGGTTTAATAAGTAAAAAAAAATTTTATGTGATAAAATATTTTTCTTAAAAGTGTGTATCTTTTTAATGCTAATTTCATTGTTTTTTTCAATTCAGATTTGTGTTTTAAATCCTGTGGTTTAAAAACATTCCCATTGTTTAATTGCAGGTGATTTTGCAGTTCTTCTTAAAGCAGGCATGACTGTAAAGCAAGCCATTGTATACAACCTCCTCTCTGCCATGATGGCTTACATAGGCATGCTCATAGGCACAGCTGTTGGTCAGTATGCCAATAACATCACACTTTGGATCTTTGCAATCACTGCAGGCATGTTCCTCTATGTAGCCTTGGTGGATATGGTAAGATATTTTGTATTTTTTTGTGGTACTAAATCTGCAAATGAAAGAAATCCTTGGAAGTGGTTTGAAGTCAAACTGTTTTTAAAAATGTAACTCATTTTAAAGACATAATATCCTAAATAAACTCTTAAGGAAAGACATTTAAGTAGGAGGTTTCCTTTTATGGAAACCAGTTGAGTTGCTGAAAATGATGTTACTATTTAATCATTAGCAATAGAGTTTTAATTACATAATTATTATACTACTTTGAAGATGTTATAATATTGGGGTAGATGTGTTTTATTTTTATTAGCAAAATAAGTTTGTGAGCTTGTTTTATGGCAAACAGGAGAGCCAGTCTTTTGTAGGAAGTGGTATATATTCCATAGGGTTTATATAATTTATTACAAAATTTAGCTTAAAGTTAAATGTAAATGCTAAGAATTTGTTTTATTTTGATTTTACTTTAATACCCCAAATATGTTAGACAGTACATTTACAGAACTAGCAATTAGGGTTTTTTTTTTGTTAGTTTGTTTTTGACTAGATATGATATTTTCTTTTTCTAGTAAGATCATAACAGTCTTATTTCAGAATTATGCAGCTTATTATTTATTTATTTATATTTTGAAATAGGGTCTTGCTCTGTTGCCCATACGGGAGTGCAGTGGTACGAACATGGCTCACTGCAGCCTCAACCACCTGGGCTCAAGTGATACTCCTGCCTCAGCCCCTGAGTAGCTAGGACTACTTACACATACCTGCCACCACAGCCAGCAAAAATTTTTTTTTTTTTTTACTTTTTTTTATAGAAATAGGGTCTTGCTATGTTGCCCAGGCTGGTCTCAAACTCCTGGGCTCAAGCATTCCTACTGCTTCAGCCTCTCAAAGTGCATGGGATTACAAGTATGAGCCACCATACCTGGCCCAGCCTAAATTTTTAATCACAAAATTAATGCCTATTAATATATAGAAGGTTTTGAAAATGTAAATAATTATTTCTTCTTTTAGTTAACAAAGTTACCTAAAAGTAGTCATCTTCCCTGCTGACTTTTAATATTTCATTTCCTATTCTCACCTTCAACTGATAACCTTGCTTCTGATTTCATGGAGCCATCAATCCACAAGTTCTTATCATCACTTCTGCTTACCTTGCTGTATCTATGCCCATTTACCTTCTTTCCTGTTACTAAAAGGAAACTTCCTAGTAGCTGGTGTTCCTGCAAACTGCTCCCTAGAACTTATCCCCTCTGAACTCCCTTAATTCTCCCCTCTCTTTCCCATACCATTTCCCCCTTTCTGCTGGATTATTTCTGTTAGCCTATAAACCTCATATTACTTCTCCCTTCTTAAAAAGGTGGGGGACCTCGCTTAGTTCCAACTTCCCCTTTAGCTATCACCGTATTGCTGCTCTCTATTAGGAAATTTTCATTGGTTTGTTTTGTTTGGTTTTGGGTTATTTTTTGAGACAGAGTCTCACTCTGTTACCCCGGCGGGAGTGCAATGGTGCAGTCATGGCCCCCTGCAGCCTTGACTCCCAGGCTCAAGTAATCCTCCTGCCTCTACTGCCTGAGTAGCTGGGACCACAGGTGCACACCACCATGCCTAATTTTTTTTTTTAAGTTTTTGTAGACATGGAGTCTGTGTTACCCAGGCTGGTCTTGAATGCTTGGCCTCAAGCCGTGCTCTAGCCTCAGCATTCCAAAGTGCTGAGATTATAGGTGTAAGCCACCATGGCCTGCCCATTGTTTATTTTTAAATTTTCCTTTTTTTTTTTTTTTTTTAAGCCAAAACTTAATCAAGTTTCCCCCCTGACTTTTCTGCCAGAACTTCTTTTGTCAAATTAGCCATATATAAAAACTAGTGTTGTAATTAGGGGGAAAGGTACCAAATACATCTACACAAATATTAGAGTCATATTCAGATTTGCAAAAAAGGCATAATGATCTGTTTACCATGCCACTGTTTGTGAAATCTGCAATGGTTGATAAAAAATCCATATGAATACAGTATTAATAGGTAGCAAATTACACCAATTAAATAAGCAGCTCAAATTCATAACTCTAAAGACCCAATCTCCCTAAGTGTTCATCTCAGTTTTAACATGGTTTCATCTTATTGTTACCTCATCAGAAGAGATGAGTTTAATAACTCTTCCCTCCATGCTATAGTTCTTAAATATGAACTTCAGGAGATTGCTAAATATACCGTAGCACTCTCAGAGCATAGTGGTTTAATTAATTGTACCCATTATTTAATAACAAATGATGATATTTCTTCCTAGACAGAAGTATGAATTAAGAATTACATGATTTAACACTATATTTTCTCCTCCCGAAACCCAAAGCACCAAGATACTGTTTTGGAGCACAACATAGTATCCAAGAGAGTAGCATTTCAGTGTCATCTGTCTGTAGATATTGATTGCAAATTTGAATTGTTTGCAGAAAAGTGAAAGTAAAAGTTGGAAGTAGCAATTCTTTCACAATTTTGATTAGGTTTGGGTGGAAAGAATTTATGTCTATAATTATACAACGTATTTCTTCCACAAATCTTATTGACTTACATAAGTTAAAGGAATTTAATTTTTATATTTTGAATCTACAGATTATTATTAGATTTAATAGTATGTGGTATGCTTTAGAAATTGAATTATATAAACTTTTAAAAGCACTATGCCTTCAAAGAACAATTTTCTGATTTTTGAAATTTTATCAATATTAAGAGAATAGAGTACACTATGGGGGCACTGTGTATGACTTGGTACTAGTTATGCCAGATAGCTTTGCTATTTTCTGTGTGTGTTATTGGAAGGAAAGCAATGGCTAAGGGCATAGAGATGCCAATTTGGATTTGTCACCAAATATTTCTTTGCTGTCATGTGCAGTGGGAATGAGAATTTCAAGTGGAAAAGACTGAAGAAGTGATACCATTTTGAATTAGATATTTCCCAAAAGAGTCTGCCTTTCTTTTTTTTTTTTTTTAAAGAATGAAAGAGAGAAAGAGGAAGAGATTTTAAAAAAAGAGAGAAAAGGAGAAAGAAAGAAACAG